>KZ805633.1:8116-37121 GCA_003073855.1 Periconia macrospinosa
GTAGGAGCACGATGTACTGGAACATTGCTAAGGCTGGCTGGCGGTGGAGGGGTCGGGGTTGGACTGACCCCAGAAGGCGGATAGTAACCAGTATCGGCCTTCACGGGATCATATGCTCCTGGTCCTGCAGTTCGTGGCTGCCTTTGTTGCAATTCGAAGTTCTCCTCGTCTTCTGAAGATGAATAGTCGTAGTTATCATGTCGTCGCGGGTGATTGAACGGATTTGAATTCGGGACCTGGTTCCTGTACCCAGTTACTTGCTGGGAATACGTCGAGTCCATCGTGTCACTGGGCTGCAAGTTGAACGGTGCCTCCTGTTGCCGTCGGCGCTGCGACTGACTGATCTGCTGCCGGAAGACATTGGTACCGCCATTTGCTCCGGAAGCTGTAGCTTGCGATGAGAACCCAGTAGCTTCTCCTCGCTCAACATCGGGCGGCGCGCTTCTCAGCGGCTCCACGTCTTCACCGAGCTCTAAGCGGGCTGGAGGCGGAGCGGGTCCACGGCCCCAACTACGGATAGGATAGGCTCGGCCTTTGCGCCAGGTCTCTGAAACTGGTGGGAAATATTGTCTGTAGGCACCCCATGCTACAAGGATACCTAGAAGACTCCCAGAAAGCACATCGAAGGGATGGTGGCGGGCATCCATGATGCGACTACCAGCAACGAGTGCAGCGGCAAGTGTGGGGATAGCAATGATGACGGCCTTCCACACCTCGCCTTTTGAGTCGAGAATGTGCAACTTCGCGGCAAGGTAAAGGGAAGTATAAAACAGGCCCGCAAAACACACTGCGTATGTCAGCATGATATTTTCCACTCAAGTCTTGATATTCATCAACGTACCACTACTGTGACCCGAGGGGAAGCTCTTGAACCCATCTTGCAGAGTGTATTCGTCCTTTTGATTGCACAGTGCGATTGTTGCCATTTCAAATTCTTTGAGCGCATTTTTCTTTGTTTCGTCTACAAGACATCTACATCCAATTAGCTAAAACCGGGCGGCAAGGGTGACTGGATTGAATTCATACCGAGAGATAAGGTCAGGGCGGGGCTTGCCGATGGCATTTTTCAATGATCCTGTACTCTCAGTCAGTGCTGTGTGACATTTTCGCTCTGCAACAAGACATACCAGTGATTGAGAAGGCAGCGCAGACAGCGAGAAACAGACCGAGCAATCCACAGTTCAACTCCCATATTCTGTCCTTGAACCTATATCGGCCTGTCAAGCGCTTCACTCCTGTCCTGCCCGCGGGCATGGATGTTTTGTGAGAAAACAAGCCGTCAATGATCATGGTGTAGAAAATTATGATAACCATGGGGCCGCCGATGCCGATGATGGCGGCCATGGTGACAGTAACGCGCTCATGAGTAGCGAAAGGGTAGTGGAGAGTGTAATTGTCCAAGGAGAATGGTTGGTAGAAAGGTTCGATTTTGTCAATGACGACGAAGAAGGCACAGAGACCACTAGGGTTGGCACGGGTCAGTTGTGGTGGACTAGGGAAAGAGATCGTGTGCTGTGCTGTGGTGCGATGGGTTATCGGGAGGGGCAAGTTGTGGAGGCCTTACATGATAATAAGATAATCGCTGATGTAGGAAAAGATTACTCTCTTGGATAGTCGTTTCTTGGAAAAGGGCAGGCGCTCAGGGAGCTTCGGGTTCCTCCACTCGTCCATATCGTGTAAGTACGGGGCCAAGGGTCTACCGCATCCGCTACGCTACGCTACCAAAGAAGCAACACCGACAGGAGACGGGCATCTGGTATCTGGTCGGCAAGGGCTGAAGATGGTGGCTCTAGGTTCGGTTTCGGCTTTGGCTATAGCTGCGCAGAGCTGTCGGAGGATCGTAGGAGTGTTATGTACGGCGAAGTAGACGGCAGAGGGTATGTAGTATGTACGGGGTGAGGCGGTCGATTGTGAGTGGGCACGGCTAAGGTAAGTAATGTTACGAGTTAGAAGCTCTCACGGAGAGGTGCGCGCGCAAACGGCGAACAGAGTATGGGCGAGCAGCGGCGCAACTAAAAGGCAAGAGAGTAAAAAGTTTTCGGAGGCCGGTGCCATCAGCAACCTCGCGCGAAGGGTAACGTTAGAAGGAAGAGAGCAGTGCCAGGAGCAGAACAGAAGAGGAGAATGCTGAGAGGCTGAGCATAGCACTGGCAGCGAGTGAGCAGCATTCGCCCTCCCTGCGGCGCTGGGCAGAGCTTGGGCTTGGCTTTGAACATCTTCATTAGGGCTAGTACACATGTAACCATCTCAGCGACCCACATGCACCCATTTATTTAACATTGATGATGGTTGTCAGGTATTACTACAGTATTGTATGAACCATCCTTTGGATCGTGAATGTCATCTTGCCTTGCCTTGCCTTGCCTTGCAAGTTGCGGGGGCATACAGCTCGTATTGGTATCCAAGCATCGTCATACTCTGAATTCTGAAGCTACACTCAACGTGCGACACATGCACACCACAGTCCTGAGTGACCAGTGACCACTCCAACAACCTTGGAACCGTGCTTCCTGCTTCCTTCCACACACCAGATAGATTGCGTACGTAACCTTCGCCGATGCTTTGTGCCTGCCAACGTTCCAAGCCAGTGGTATCCATTAGCGCCCGCCTGGCTCCAAAAATCTCCTTGCTTGCGAAATGCGCTCCATCCATCCATTCATTCATTCGTTCATTCGTTCGTTCATTTACTCCAGGCACTACGCGCGCCACGCTAGGGTATTTTTATCCTGTCAACGCCACACCATGTCGCTTAGCCTGGCCCCAGCCACAGTCACTTCCCCTCCAACTTCTAACAAATCAATCCCCATCATCCAACCCTTTAACTGCACACTAAACTCTGCTACTGTCTAACTACACCAACTGTGCACAGTAGTTGGCTCTCTTGCTGACGTCTTCATGACCACTCTTCTCCATCGGATATCGCATCCCGCGCCCTCACCTACTTTCCCTTCCCCTGTGGCTCTAGGTCTCTGCGCCGCATCCTTCACCGCCCTCCTCATCTGGACATCTGTAAGAACTTCCTTCAACTCAGATTCACCCAGGTCGATTCCTAGCCCTGCATCGTCCCAGATACCAGAACTCCCCGAGGACCAGATCAAAAGCCTCCCGTATCCTCCAAATGCTCTTCCCGGCTCGCGACATGTAGATAGTCCTTATGGTCGAACGCGCGTCTATGAATGGGGGCCAGAGAATGGCCCTCGCATATTACTCATCCATGGCATCTCGACGCCAAGCATTGCCTTGGCTGATCTGGCCCACAGGTTGGTAGCGGAAGGATATAGAGTTTTGCTTTTCGATCTCTTTGGTCGCGGATACTCTTCTGCACCTTGCTCCCAAGCCCATCGATATGACTCCGCCTTGTACATGTCTCAGATTTTACTGTGTATCCAGTCGTCTCCAGTGCCATGGCCCTCCTTCACCATCATCGGATACTCCCTTGGCGGCGCCATCGCTGCTGACTTCACTTCCTACTTACCTAACCTTGTCGAGGGCCTTGTGTTGGTCGCTTCCGGTGGCTTGATTCGAACAAAGCACATCAGCTGGAAGAGCAGAATTTTGTACTCTACAGCTGGGTTTATTCCGGAATCCTTGATCAAAAGGCTAGTGACGAGAAGGTTGTGGACCGGCCCTCAAGCGGCACGATCCATTGAGCCTGAGCCCGACCTTTCAGCAGTATCTTCGAACCCTGACGAGCCGCGGGCTGGCGGGCTGAGGAGCCATGCTGTGTACACTTCGAGCCAGCTTAGACTTCTCCCGGGGAATGATTATAGTACGGTATCAAATGTGGTAGACTGGCAAATCTTGCATCACAAAGGCTTCGTTCCAGCCTTTATATCAAGCATTCGGTATGCCCCCATTCACAATCAACACCACCGATGGAAGGTTTTGGCAGAAAATATAAGCACAAAAGCCGGGAAACTCAGGGAAGTCTGGTTGGTGCTGGGCGAAACGGATCCCATCATTATCGCAGATGAAATGGTGGAAGATGCAAAGGCAATACTTGGAGACAATCTCAAACTCAAAATCGTGAAGGGTGCAGCTCATGAAGTTGCGATCGACAGCGCCAGCGAGATTGTCGAAATAATCAAAACACTACAATAATAACATATCGAGGTGAAACTTGCTGGGTTTATCATTACTACGTATTATAGATTATTTTTTCACCCACGTCACAGGTACAAACTCAGCAAAGCAAAAGCTAGGGTGCTTCAACAAGACATCGAAGTCTCAGAATGCAACCCCACAACGTGTCTTGCTACTGCTTCAGACCCAAGACATTGCTCCCGTCTTCTTTAGAAGGCCCACTCAGGGTTTTCGGAACTCCGCGTCCGGGTGAAGACCATCAGGTATCTCCAAAGCTGAAGTATACACGGATTCCGCTTGCTTGCTTTTCCACGTATCAACGACAACGGGCGCGACTTTTCTCCCCGCATAGTCCAATGCAGTGTTCGGCACAGGCCAGGGAACTGAAGCATTTTTCTTATTCAATTTTCCAGCGTAAGAAACGTTGAAGAACATCTCCTTGAAAGGTACTTTTCCCGCCCAGGATCGCAACTTATCGCCTGTCTTTTCAGAAACAAGCTGGAAGACGTTGGCGCCCACATCCCAACGACCCAGTGTGTCGAGGGCCCAATTCGCTTGCACCGTTGAAATTTCTGAATAGTGATTGTAGTAGGTTTTGTCCTCGGTGCCTACTTTGTTTTGAGGGATTGCATCACCCAAGAGAATAGCGACCACGCGGTTCTGTTTTGTATAGGTGTGGTTCTCGTCAAAAGTGAGCAGGACCAATGTATTCTTCATGAACTTGGGGTTGTTCAGAAGCGGTTCCAGGAATGTTCGAGACCAAGTTCCGGCTACAGTTACAGTCGTGTCATGACCTGAATGGGTTAGTTTTGATGATACTTGACCACCTGGGGATTGCCAACATACCGTCACTCGTCATATTTGGAGTGATAAACATCCATTGAGGCAACGCATCCGCTTCGAGATCTTTGAAGAAAGACGTCAGAGGCTTGGTTTTGGAGAGACGGTCCGATGATTTTGCTACAGAGTCATAGAGCACGGCCGGATTGTGCTTTCGAACATAGGCGTTGGCGCCCGTCTTTTGATTTCTATACTCGAACCCCTCGAAACCAGCAGACGGCATATCTTCTTGATACTCGCCCCAGCTGATGCCTTTTGCCTCCAAGAGATCCACTACGGTCGAGACATTGCTGGGAATTTTCATCATGTCATCATGGTTGCAGCCGAAGTAGTCGCCCGAAATAGAAGCCGCATAGTTGGGCATGGAGGGGTGGGTCACAGCGAAGTAGTTAGAGAGTGTGATGCCTTTCTTTGCCAGCCAGGATAGATTTGGGTCGCCTATCGCGAGATCGTAGTCGGTGTTTTCGAGCCAGATGATGGCAAAACGGTCGAAAGCTTTCCCAGGCACCCAACTTGCACCCTTTGACTCGTTTTGGGGTTGGGGCCGACAGTTGACAGTGGCACTCGAGGCCAGCAGCGAGAACGACCCAAACCACGTGGAACGCATTTTGGAACTGTCTTCCTGCTTACAGTCGGAGGGGCTAAGGAGCGCAAAGGGTAGAATGACAAGACCAGACAAGACACAGACAAGCACAAAAACCAGCGGAAGAGGAACGGATAAGCATCGCCTTGTCATATTTAGTTCACACAGGGTGCCAGGAACGGAGCCAGAGGGGAACCTCTTCTGGAAGTTCCGCCGCTGATCCATAGCTAGCGAAATGCACACATTCCTCTTAATATACTCCCATCGAGTAACATCGGTTGTTTGTGGGGCGTGGATGAGTGGAGGGGTACTTTATTAGGCAGGTTGGGTGGCTCATTCAGGTCCGAGGAGTCCAGAAGGCTAGAGTCGCGACCAATAGTGCACCTAATAGACATCCTCCCATGCGTGCGGTGTCGGCTGACAATGATTGGCAGCGCCATTCCCTCAACCATATCCGCGAACAACCATGTGGCAAGGTAAAAACCCTTTTTTCCTCCTCCGTGGATTGTCTTTCTATTACTCGTGACTGGGTGACGCACTATGTAGACCGGATGTACGGCAGTCGGCAGCTACACATGCATTCCGCTTCTCAAACCTTCTAGCACAGAAACCTAGCACGTGCCTGGGCAGAGTGCACATTCGGGCATCGTCGCAAAAGACTGCATCCAAATATGCGGATATGGCGCGTGAAGAGGCATTTCCGCTGAGCGAGAGAAAGGAAAATGTTCACCAAAAGGAGGAAAGCGTTGGGCTACTGGACAACGAGGATCGCGACGATGGCAACCATACAGAAGACGAAGAGCTAGTTGACTGGCATCTCAGCCGCACATCCGCGCCGCGAAAGTCGCGGAGACGATACTGGTTCGGAATTCTCGTCATCGCCGTTCCAGTCGCATGGCTGGTTGGATTTGTCGTCCATACATTTCTCATCCCACGTCAAAGTGAGGTACAGAATAATGGAGCGGCCAAACTCCGCACAGAGCAAGATTACATCCTAGATCCGGAATGGAAATTTGATGCTGGACCTACAACACGAGAGTATCACTGGACCGTCGCCGAGCATGAATTGAACCCAGATGGTGTTTACCGGCCCATGACATTGATCGATGCCACCTTCCCTGGCCCCCTTATCGAATGCAACGAGGGTGACGAGATTGTGGTCCATGTACACAATGAGGCTACGAATGCGACTTCTATACACTGGCACGGCTTATTTCAAAATGGAACCAACTACATGGATGGGACGGTGGGAATCACTCAGTGCCCGATTGCGCCAGGTCATTCGTTTACCTACCGCTTCAACGTTTCTGGACAAAGCGGCACATACTGGTACCATAGCCACATGTCCATGCAAGCGTCAGATGGGCTCGTCGGGCCTATTGTGATTCATGCTAGAGGTGATGAGAGGAAAACTCTTCAAAAGGTGCCCTACGTTGAGGATAGAGTTGTGCTTGTGTCGGATCACTACTACGACCTATCTTCGTCGCTGGTCATGCAATATCTGCAGCCAGGAAATGAGAACGACGAGCCAGTTCCGCAAGCTGCAGTTATCAATGGCCGCGGTACACGCAATTGTTCCGACCTTCCGAACAGAAAGTGCTCTTCGTCTGGCATCTCGAATGCACTCTTCGACCTCTCCCCCGACCACAACACGCGCCTTCGCTTCATAAACGTAGGCGCATTCGCGGAATTCCAAATCCAACTCGACGAGCATGAGGTCCAACTCACCGAAGTTGACGGCGTAGACGTACATCCCCAATCGATCCACCGACTAAACATCAATCCAGCGCAACGCTACAGCATCATCGTAACACCACCCGCCGACAACAAAGGACTATACTGGATGCGAGCCCGCATGATCACCCACTGCTTTGCCTACGAAGAGCCCGAACTGCAAGAAGAAGTCCGGGCCATCATCCGCTACGGCAACCCTACCTCACATTCACCCACCACCCCAGAAGAACCCCAAAGCAAAGACTGGCCCGAAGTCATCGAAGTCGAATGCAAAGACCTCAACACCAGCACTCTCTCCCCCGTCCTCGCCATCCCCGCCCCATCCCAAGCCGACGACCTCATCTACCTACGCTCCAGCTTCCAAATCCACGACTGGCGCCTGAGCCGCGGCTACCTCAACGACAGTTCCTACCGCGCCAACCTCTCCCACCCCACCCTCACCACCTTCATCACGGGCGTACAACAAAAATCCCCACCACACCTCTACTCCCTATCGACCCCCTACGGCCTAAACACGTACCTCTACAACGCCTCGACAACCCTCGTCTACCAAACCACCGGCATCCGCACGCTCGACATCTTACTCCAAAACTTCGACGACGGGAACCACCCTTTCCACCTGCACGGCCACACCTTCTTCGTTCTAGCGTCAGGTCACGGGTACCCGCCCGCCCCCGACACGCTCCGCGAAAATCTCGACCTGACGAACCCGCTGCGTCGCGACACCGCGAGCTTGGAGGCGTATGGCTGGGTTCTGGTTCGGTTCGTGGCGGATAATCCTGGCGCGTGGGCGTTTCATTGCCATATCGGGTGGCATAATGAGGCGGGGTTGGCCATGGTTTTCTTGACGGGGGCGGAGGTTTTGGCGCGGTTGGAGGTTCCCAAGGAGGTAGAGGGGTTGTGTGGGGTCGAGGGGATGGAAAAGGGGGCGCCGCCGCCGGATGAGGTGTGGGTTGGGAGTTGGGATTGATGTGGGATGCGTTGTTTGGATTGCCTAACTATGTACGAAAATAAAAAAATAAAAAAAGCAAATCTGGGAGTTGGATCATGTATGGCGGTCTCGTACGCGGTTATCCTAGTGGCATGTACTTTGGAAATTTCCACACCCCCTTTTAAACCTCTCCATGTTGAAAAAAATTTGGAGAATGAGGAATGAGATGAGGGAAGTTTGAAAATTCAGAGGAACCAGCCTCTCCTCCCATTCTATATATACCATACATCCATATCTAAATCTATTAGTTATACGAAGGAGAACGGAAAATAGAAAAAAAAGGCCATGGAACCCCCCAACAAAATCCAAACCTCTCTTCAATAGACTAAAATATTCCACGCATACCTAATGGTAGGACTGAAAATACACCACCCTTTGCGGTATCTAGTAATCCTAGTCCAGAAAAAGTAAATGGCAAAGTCTACAGACATGTCTAGATGAGTAATTAAGATGGTGAATTCTAACCGCTTGCTCCTCCTCTTTGATGATACATTTCCCCCCCTTTCCTTTTCCGAGGAAGCTTGAAGTAACTACTAGCCTTCAGGCGTGAAGAATGAGATGTGTAACTTTTTTTTCTTGTCGATGTTCCTTCTCCTTTCCCCATCTCCTCCTCCCTCATTCTTTCCTGCTCTTTTGATTAATGATGAGATGAGCGCTTTCCCTCAAAACCTAAGCCTACCAACCACGCAAGCCGCACACGCATAGATACACTATATTCTCACATCAAAACGAGTCAGTATCAGCTCAATACGATATACTTCTTCACTCGACCTCCCAAAAGGAAGGAGAAAAACAAATAAGAAATACGAAAAGCTCACCCCAGAAACCAAATACGGCAGCCCCAATCCCATCCCACCCACTCTCATCGCAGCAACCCACAAGGCCGCCATGAGCGGCGCGCCGACAAGCGAACCCAGCGTCTTCGTCAGCATGACGATGCTGAAGTCTTGGACGTCTGAGCTTGAACTCGCATCGGCGTTTGAGGTGGGAGAAGAGGAGGAGGGGAGGGCGATGAGCGGCGATTTGACGAGAGACATTGTGAAGACGGGTAGCGCGGAACCGAGGGCGTAGATTATGAGGGCTGTTTTGCGTCCCACGCGAGAGGGGTTGTGTTAGATGATGAGATGGTGGGAGGGTTTGGGGGGTATAGGCTGTGTTTTGTGTGTGTGTGTGTGTGTGTGTGTGTGTGTGTGAAGAGGGAAAGGGGAAACGTACCTGTCAAAAGCATCCAGAATTTAAACGCTAGCGCTACGAGGAATACGCCGATTATGGAGATTATGATACTGGCTTGAGCGCCTAGGTAGTTTATGCGTATTTCTGACGAAGTGGAAGAGGAAGAAGGAGAGGGAGAAGAGGCGCGGTTGTGATGATGTGGTTTCGATGCAGCCATGGATCTGCGGATCACGCGGGGGACTATTATGGCGAGGAGGGTGAAGTTTACGATGGCTTTTGCTGAGAGCATATAGCCAGCCTGCGCTTTGTTGTTACAATCTAATCTCATTTTGCGTAGTGTGGGATTATGGAGGGGGTAGTAGGGGGCACTCACCTGCGCAAACGTCCACTCGTACCGCTTGGAGATGTACTGCACCAGGAGCTTTGTATCCGAGCTCGCGAGGGCAGTGAGGAAGAAGGAACACAGAAGGACCTGGAAGTTTCGACGACCGACGATCAGTTGGATGAGTTTTTTGATGGTTTGAGTCGAGGTGCGAAGCAAATTGTTAGGCGTTGCTTCAAAGGCATTGGCGTATCTGTTTGGATTGTAATCCGTCACGTTTTGACCTTCAAGAAGCGGGCCAGCTTCATCGTCGGCTATGGAGTTTTGTTGGTGGCCTCGGGCTGTAACACTGGTTAATGTACCTGGGGTCTTAGGATGAGGGAGGGTCCCTATGACTGGAATGGCGCAGAGGAGGAGTGCGATGTTGAGGAAGAAGGGACACCAGAGGTTGTAATTCATGCTGAGGGAGGCGAGCGTTGGACCAATGAAGTTGACGACGTAAGATACGGAACTTATGTAGGAGAAGTGCGAAGCGCTTTATTTAATGTTAGGATCACTGGAGCTAGATGAGGTAGGAGAACCGACCGTTGGACATATTCACGCGTCAACGCTGAAGTTAGTGTAAATATGGTTGACTGGAAGACGCATTCGCCACCTAGCACGGAGAGGAATGGTCCAACTATGATGGCTTTTGTGGGAAAGATATTGGAGAAATTTCCTGATTGGACATGTCAGTCTTGCTTTACCGGAATGTAGACCTTACGCAGATATCAAACGAACCGACAACAAGTGCCCAAACTGATAGAAATACACGAGGTACGAGATTGCACCATAGTACGGTCCTGATGCCAAATTTCTCCGCAACAAAGCTGAATGGGATAGTCACAAGAAAATCTGCAGCGCCGCGTCAGCTAAGTCTATACACTCCGCACTACACCACCCATCTTCCTCGTAAGAATTTCATACCGCCCACTACCTGCGTAGTTTCCATCACCCCTTGTAACCATGCCAGCTTTCTCTGCACATCATCAATCTTACACAATTTCTCCGGGATAGAACCATCGTCAAGAATAACCGAAGGATCTAATCTTGAATAATGTTCTTGGCAGAGCCGGAACTCGATTACGCGGTTGATCGGCAGTGTATAAAGAGCTTGAGCCAGGTAAATGAGAAGGACGGTCAGAATAAGTGGCCATATTGACGGGAGAGATGTGGGTGATAATATTGGTGATGAGGTAGGGCTTCGCATCGCATCGCTGAATTGTGGTGTTGGTGTCGAGGGCAAGTGCTGTGCTGATAAGGTTACCCCCACGTATCCCGAGGCTACATACGCACTGTATCTACCGGTAATAGAGTTTCACATCGAAAAATGTTAACGTTACATATGGGTTACACTTCTTGAGATTAAAATATGGCGTTGCATTCATTTGTACGGGATGGAGAAGAAAAGCCAATAATTTAACTTCGTACTTGGGTCCACCTCGACGTGGACCCTCTTGGTCACGTGGCTATGCGAATATTATCTAGGTAAATTATTTTTTGAGGATGATTCGGTCTCCGATAAAAAAAACTAGATGTATCGGCTGATTCTATGCGCATATTTCATGTAGCTATATAATATGTTGCTTGGACATATGCGAGATATCGACTCTGTTTCATCCGTACACAGGTCGCATACCTACATATATATACATGATGAGTACATGCACGTAACGTTAGTAGCTGAGCCCCAACAAAGTGACTTTGAGTTTTAGCCTGTGTTTCTGGTGGCTGGACTATAAACCATTAGTAAGCCCGTGATTACTTGTTGATGCTTTCTGTGAGTTTTTTGAGGTGGTGTTGATAGGGAACTGGCGTTAAATTAGACGCATTCGTTAACAAATAATACAAATTTGTTGTCATACGCAGAGGCCATTGATTTCTACTTTGTATTGCAATCCTGCTTCTAATCCGCAACTTGATTGATACACTTCAGCGGGCTGAGTACGGAGACGGCTGCATACTGCCGAAAAAAGCAATGGTATTGTATAATTTCGCATATCTATGACGGGGAGTGGGGAATACTATATCTCGAAATACAGCAAAAAGCTAACATTGGGCTAAGATAAAACCATGAGGCCGCTTCTTCCCCGCGTCGGTCCTCCTCCGCCACACAATGAGGGTTCAAAGAAAAGGCGACGCAACGCTGTAGCCTGCGGAGCCTGCCGAGAGAGGAAATCAGCAGTAAGGACCGCTTACAACAGTAGATATCCAATATCATGTATATTAATCGATGAAATGTGCAGTGTAGCGGTGACCGGCCACAGTGTACCAGTTGCGTACAGCAGAAAAAAGAATGTCGATATCGTACGGCTGAGGGGTCAGAAACCGAAAGTCAAGCCCTCAAGAGGGAGCATAGAAGCCTGTCAGGGTTACTTGAATACTTGCGGACTGCACCCGAGGACACAGCACAAGCCCTTTTCCATGAAATTCGGAGCTCTACAACGACCCACCCTATTGTCTCTCGATTTGAAAAGGAACAGATATGGACGCGACCATTCGAGCAGGCCACAGCAATGGCTACGTTGCCTCACATCGAGAATGAAACCGAATTGAAACTGATTATCCAATACCAAGCTGCGTATCCGGTACTGGATTTGTCCTGTGATGCTGTACTATCGAAGAACGAGTTGTTCGATTTCACCAAGATCCTGCCCCCTGATTTGCGTCTACGCACGAGGAAACAGCCAGAGAGCAATGAGAAAAACGAACTGCATTCATCTGGTATCTCGCCAGCTCTTCCTTCACCCGCGCAACAAGACCAACTTCAGCCGGAGAATGACCTGCAACGTGGGGTGAGGGAACAGGAACCGTCTATCTCCAGCGTTTTCTTTCCACTCTCATCTTGTCTCAACATCAGTTATTGGACAAGCGTTCCAGTAACTAACCACTATGCCGCGAGCGCAATTTCGCTCTACTTCGAAATAGATCACCCAGTAACCGGTTGGTTCGACAAAGTATCTTTCCTCAACGATCTCATTCACCTGCGAAGTAACAACTGTTCGGCTTTCCTAGTGAACAGCCTTCTTGCATGCGCATCGCAAACCTACTCCCATAGAGACAAGGCCGCCAAAGCAAAGAGCTATGAGTTTGAGAAAGAGGCTGAGATGCTCCAGCGCGCGGATCGTGCGGATTCGGTGTGTGCGGTAGCAGGACTGATACTCCTCTACACTTGCAAAACACGCCGTGGTGAGGGCGGGAAGGACGCTTTGAAACATGTCGCCGATGCCTCGGAAATGGCTCAAAGGATGAAAATGTTTGGCGTTCGAGCTGCCTTAGATCCCGCCGCGAACAGCTCCTCCACCCAGGAAGACCTTAATGCCTTTGCACAAACAGCCTGGGGTGTCTTCCATCAATACAAGTGAGCCGCACATGCACGGTTGAAATTTCACTAATAGACGCGCAGCATTTGTGTTCACTTTCATATTGCGCCACCTCTAGAATTTCCACCATCAGTGTCAGTGCCGGAGCACACAGATTTGATGAGGTACGATGACAAAGCTCGCAAATTCAGAAGGGTAGGGGGGTTTGCCACAGTGCGTGACGAGGCATTCGCCTACCTCTGTAGACTCAATCGTATAGATTGTGAGGCTCTGTTCGTTCTTCGCAAATTTTCTAGGCCTCCCCCGCTAGCATTCGCCTTGTCGAAGTATGGTGAATTTCTGAACTTGATGGATGGACTACCGGAGCGACTTCACCGTAGCGCTAATGCACCAGCAATCGTGTTAGCGTTCCAGTAAGTAATAATGTCCATGGCCTGATAAAAAAAAACTGACAGAATTATTGCAGTATGCTCTTTCATCAGGCTGTTATGGACCTATTTCGTCCGTACCTCACGATCCCCGGACTCAATGCTATTCCACGAAACCTGTGGGCGGCGTCGACGAAGCGTAAGTTAGTTATCATGTTAACCGTGGGATATCTTTTAATTTCTTGTAGAACTCAAGGGGCTTGTCATTGAATACATTTGCCAACAGCCCAATGCATTCAACGAGGTCTTTTGGCACGGAAGTCTCATCTACCTAGCCAATGCCGTCCTTCGACCCTCGTCCGATCAAGACTGGCGATTCTACTTCCTCCTGTGTATGTATGGTTTCTCCAAGGCGTACCCTTCCCACAGCTTTGCCAAGGGAGCTATACAGTCGCTACTTCGCGTAGCTACGACTCAGAAGGCGATTTCCGAGAAAGACGCAGTCAACATACAGAAAGTGCTATTTTTGGGGATAGAAGAAAATGAGGTCCCCGTAAACATCAACGCTTACGCAGCGGACTTGGATCTTGCGATGAGAGATCCAGAACGTGCGGCAACGGCGGTCTTGGTGAATGAATTTGAAGAGTTGACGGTGTTAGATGAGTTTACGGTGGGAGTTGTAAAGGAGTGATTGTCTGCCACTTCAACGAAAAAGCAGACTCACGATCTCGAATGTGTATGAGCGGTTACAGGCTAGGGTTAACAGATGGAGAGCAAAATTCCCAAAATGAGTCGGTAAATGGTTTCTTGTTTATCTTGTGAAAAAAATCAGAGCGGAAAAAGCCACTTGATACGGGTCGTACAGGTCATAGGTGTTAGATGACCAGGATACTACAAGCTGTCCTTCCACGCATACTCCGCATATCAATAGCCGCGGTATTAAGGACATCTCTCATTGCCGACATTCGTAAACTGCCGTGAGATCGTACATACACACCTAGAAACCCCCAAGACAAATGCATGCAACCCATCACGCCTAGAAGAGATCGCTAATGCAGGAATCCTACATACCCCATACCTCAAGCTAGCTACAAAGCCGATGAAATTTGAATCGAGACAAAAATCAAGGTACACCACACACCGTGCCTTGGAAAAGCAAGGTGTTCGGTAAAGCGTAGCGAGGCACAATCGATCCCCATGCCATGCCGGGGGCGGGGGGGGGCAAATGCAGAGCAATCAAGCAAGTAAATCAAAACTTGTACCTGCGCGCGCGCGGCGCGAGTGCACCTGCAAGCACGTAGCCAAATGTGTGTTTGTATACGTACAAAGGTAAGTTACGTAGTTTGTACATTTCTCCGAACGAAAGTATGATGGCAAGCCACACACCTTCCTACCTTCCTTTTCCAGACACCATCATATAGGTACTATCTCGACAAACATGTTGTATACGTGGAGATCAACACACCAAACAATGCAATCATTCCATCATCGCTCCAGAGAAAAAAAGAAAAGAAAAGAAAGAAAGAAAGATGGTGTATCTTGATATGCTCCCACATTACCCAGAAAAGGAGGGGGGGAGGGGAGGGTCCGTATCTATTTAGGGTAGTAAGTACACATGTCACAACCAGCATCACGAACGTCCCCTGTCCCTGAACGAGCAAAAAAATGCCACCCACACACACACACACGTTATCGACAGGTATCGTAATAATAGCTCTCTTTTGGCTGACCTCGTTACCAGCCACACACACACGCACATATACACTAAACACGCACCCTTGCCTCATCGGCTCGCTACGAGGTTGCCAACGCATCAAACCTCACACACCCATTCTCTTTGTTTTTCCCGAGTGTACGCGCAACGATCCCCCGTTTGAGGGAAAGATAGAGAGACGGGGTTGGTTAGATGAATGACTTGACTACGCCGCGCGCGCCGCGCATGAG
The DNA here is from genome assembly GCA_003073855.1 of Periconia macrospinosa. Lineage (NCBI taxonomy): Eukaryota > Fungi > Ascomycota > Dothideomycetes > Pleosporales > Periconiaceae > Periconia > Periconia macrospinosa. The sequence continues at coordinate 23,517 of KZ805633.1, forward strand.
CGAGCAGTCGAATGGGAGAAGTGAAGTCCGTTCCGGTGGAGGTGGGGGAAACTTGATTTGTGGTTTTGGTGGAGGTGGTGGTGGTGGTGTTGGCCCCCAAAAAGTAAGGATCCTTGTTCGGAGAAGGGAGGTGGTGCGGTTGTGGACGCATGTCAGAGGGATGTTGTGAGGGCTGAGGGAGGCGCGTCTCCGACAGGAGGTTTGGACTATGAAGTTAACTAAAAAGAAAGGAAGTGTGAGGAAAGAAGTAAAAATGTATGTAGGAATATGCAGACATGTGAAATTTCGCCGAAGTGATCCTTTTTTTTTCTTTTGATAATCGTGTAACTACTGACCAGTACATGGTGTACATCGATGAATGCTCGTACAAAGGTAGTAAAAAATTGATGTGTGTTTCTTTCAGTTGTTTCATTTCAATTCCATTGAAAAAAGTCCTAATATGCAATCTCAACATGCCAACTCCAACTCTAAAACGATACCCAAAAAAGAGACCCCAAAAAAAAAACAGTCATGATAAACTCATCTAATTCCCATTCCCATTCCCATTTCATTCCCATAACCAACCCTTCCTTCATACCGAACACCCTTTTCCATGCCCAAATTCCCAACCGCAATACTCCCAACACGACAACCCTCTAAAAAAACCAAAAAACATCACCGTCCCGCTTCCCCAACAACGCCCTCACAAAACCCCACCCCATTCTCCCCAACACACCTCGCCCACTCCCAATCCTTCCAACACCTCTCCAGCCCACCTTCCCTCCTAACACACGCCTCCCTAACCCCCCTCCGTCCGTCCCACCTGACAGCCGCCCAAGTCCCAACCACACACCCGACCACCAACACCAGCAAAACCATCGCTAACGCAATGATATGCGCTCGACTCTTCCTCCACCCGCGTGTGCGTAGTCCTTCAGTACAGGTACGACGGCAACGACGACGGCGTGAGGAGGAGGGGTTGGGGTAGGTGTCGTAGTAGGAGGTACGCCAGGCGATGGCGTCGAGGATGTCGAAGGATTGGATGGAGGTTGTGGGGGAGGGTGGGGAGGCGAGGGAGGAGCGCCGCGGTGGGTGGTTGGTGAGGGAGTGGTCGTTCTCCGGGAAGAGGAGGTTGTTGGTTAGGAGCGTTGGCGACTGGTGCGTGTCGGTGTAGGGGGATAGCGGGGTGTAGGATGCTGTTGGTGGTGGGCGGGAGGGGGATGTTGTGCTGAGGTGGATGGGGCCCTGTGGGGATGGATGGTGGTTAGTGGGGATGTGTGTATAATTTTGTGTGGGAATTGTTGGTAGGATTGGATGTGTGTTGTGGGGGCGAGGAGATTGAGGAGCTTACTGGTGCCATGATGATGTAGTGAATGGGGATTGATAGGTGTATATGGTACGGATTGATTTATTTAGTTATGAAAAGGAGAGGTAGCAAGCGGAGAAAGCCTTAGGGTTAAAAAGACTGAACTGTCCACCGCATGGACGTGAGGTGAAACTCCACATGCGGTGGGCGAGTCTCGTCCATCTTGCGGCGTGCGTTGTATAATGCTCCATGGGAGGGTTGACCCATGCATAATGTTTCTACTCGCCATATTCTGGGCCATAGAGAGACCACGAAGGGCCCCTGGCCTATGAAACAATTCACATATCATCAGCAATCGGCATCCTGAAACACTCAGCAAAAAGGGGCCCTGTCATGCAGCGTGCGGGAAAGTTGGGTATCGGGGGTAGACATCGTTCCTATTTTTATGGGTTTTTTATACTAACTAATCGATGTTTGTGTGATGGACACCTCTCGACCCCGACGTCGATGACAATCTGATTTTGAGCAAACTGCAACTCATGTCCACTTTTTTTCCCTTTACCGCAAAATCTAATGCATTGGCACTGATACCTGCAACGAAGTGGTGCGCCAAGGGTTTTGATATCCCTCGCACCCAACCGTAGAGCAAAGGAAAACAAGATGAAAGAAAAAGGTATGGAAGAACAAAAGGGTATCTCTGCTCGCTTAAGCAAATGACCAGTAGGCGAGTGAGTCTTGGGTGTGCAGTCGATGCCATGCAAATGGCTTCTCCCGCGTGCAATTTGTGCCTAAGACATTGATGATCCCTCTTCCAAATTCCAGCTATGCCACGGATAGAGATCCATATTAGGTGGATAACTAATCCAGGAAGACTGGCAATGAAAGAGGATGCACCATTTAGACCGTCTACATCTCCACTGACCGGACCACCTTTGGTATTTTTTTGTGGTGTCGGTCCATAACAAAAGAAATCACGAAAACAGGAAGGAATCTTTGATATCGCAAGTGATATGAAAACAGGAAGAAATTTGCAATTCCGAGAGAAACGACCACGTTTATGACGCTGGTACATGGGATTTTGGATGAAACTAGATGTCCCAAGTTCCACGAAGTTGGATCAAGGGTGGAGCTTTGACAAGCATATTTGAGTGACAAGGGTGACAACGGTACCCCTCAGCCCAGAGCACCTAGTACTGCTGAGGTTGTACATAGGCTCCGTTGTAGTACTGAGCCTGTTGTACATTGGCGGGATGGTCTGGAGTCGGTGTTGTAGGATAGGCATGACTAGTGGGTTGAGACTTGGGCACAGTGCCATACGCAAATTGCTCATTTTCGGGTGTGATGGGAGGGGTGAGGCATCCATGTTGTACAACAGCGGCGCCGTATTGGGACTTCTGTGGAGTGTGAGGTCCGTGAGGCCCGTAGGTGTCCACAAAAGGTTTGCTGCGCTCATCTGCGACCACAGTAACAGGAGGTGTAGGAGGAGCAGCAGCTCGCCTCGCGATTTGTGCTTGACGCTGAAGGAATTCATCAACAGTGGTCGAAACATTTGACAGATGCATTGAAGAGTATTTGCGAGAAAGCACCTGAGAGGGTTGGTACAGATGGTTGGACAGGCCCATGACAGTTTGCGCATCGTATGCACCGGCCCAGTCGGAAGTGCTATGCTGATTACGTGACAATATACACCTTGCAAGAGCGAGAGCAGACTTTGCAAGAACAGACGGCTTCGTAGACACAAATTCCTTGTGGAAGAGGGCGATCTCGGCAATATACAAAGTCATGTGTTCGACCTCGGGATCGTATGGAACATCGGAGAGAGCCATTTGCAGAAAACTGTCGATGGTCGGGTGTCCGATGATCCAGTTCAAGGTCTGCAGCACATGCCACTCCATTTGGGTAAACATCTCGTCGTCATAGAGAGAACAGCACATTGACTTGAGCTCCCGGACAGTGGGCACTCGGTCTTTCTTATCACCATACTTGGCAGCAATGAGGAGGGCAGCACAGCCGACCAGCTGATAATGGCGCTTGTACACAACACGGCGGGAGCAGTAGCGGTCCAGGAGATTGACAGCCAGGAAGAGAGTCTCGGGGAGCAATTGGAATGCGGCGTGAGCTTCAACGAGGAAGTCGAGGAGATAAGGGCGCATGAACCACTGGATCTCGGTTTGAATGTCGATCGAGTTCACATCGGGTAGGGTTTGGTTCTAATTTTGATTAGCTCGAGACATACCAATAGAGAGCATTTGTTACCAACCTCCATGTACTCCATGTGGGCCAAGACATCGTCTTGGTACTCGTCGGCAGTCAATCGTGACAAGTCCTCTGCGATCGCTCGCTGCTGCATGCGTGCAATTGCCCTCGCACGTTCCCTCGCCTCTGCCCTCGCAGCATAAATGCCGTCATCTTGAGATTCGACAAAGTAGGAGTCGCAGGGTCCGTAACGCGATTGTGTTTGTTGGTAGGCCATGATGATCAGGTTGGTCGAAAGAGTGGATGTCAGTTCTCCGGGATAGACTGTATGTATTGAGGCGATGACGTTCGAAGAGTGGTGTATAGACCGTATTAGTGAGCGATAGCCGTAAACGCGACGAAGTTCAATGATTGTAATTAGTTGGGTATAATTAAAAGGAGGGAATGAGGCCTGGGAGTATTGAAGGCGGAGCCTCTACGAAAAAAGCAAAACCTGATAGTATAGTGTCAGTAGGCGCAAGTAGTTTATCGCCTGATAGATCGGCATACCTTGAAGAATTAGACGATTAGGTGAAAGAGTGGACGGGGATTCCAGAAGGAAGAGACCAAGAGATTTAAGAAAGGTTGACAAGATCGAGCGCCCTTGCGAGTTGCATTCAGGAACCGAGTGGAATGGCGTGTTCTATTGTCCTGGATGGCGAGTGCCGCAAAGGGAGGACTCGTAAATGGCAGAACACGAGTTAACGAGTCCGCAGAGTTGAGTATGGGGTCGCCAAGAACAGCCGAGGAATGCCTCTGATACCAGATCTGGCAAACGCGAATCTAAAGCAAGGATGGTCAGTTCCTGACTACACAAGAGAAGAGAATAGCCCGCTCACATTGGGTGCGGCCTTTCGGTTGATTAAAAGGTCGAACGGAGAAACACCGAGTCGTGTCCACGACTACAGAATACTAGAGAGGGATGTGGTCAGCTCAATGTGCACTTTCAATGGATGCGAGATGTGCTAGTAGAAATGCAATTATCTTGGGGAGTAAGGTGCGGTGGTGTGGCTGGAATGAAGGCCTGGTTCGTTGGAGTCCGCGAAATATGTAAAAGTCCCTGGATTGATTGTTTGATGAAAAGGTGTCCGGGGATGGACAGAGTTTTATCGGTAGTGCTGCCTAGGGCCCTTTACTCATGACGAATTCGACTTCACCATGGATTTACTAATATTATGTGAAGGTGAAGGGAGAGGCCAGGTGAAGCAGGCCAAAGCAGCCACGACGGCAACATGAAGAACTGAATTACCGCCTACGCTTCGTGGACGGCAGGTACGGCAAGACAGGTAGGTCATGTGCAGTGTGCAATTCCGGCAGTCGTGGCGTCGTGCGGTATGGTATGCAGCAAATCTGGAACCTCAACCCCGGACAGCCCTGGTGTCTCTCACCCAATATTACGTCGTGCCCTGCGTGCATTGGCAAACCTCCAAAACAGCCTTCTCTTCTCTTCGACACCGGATTTTCCACCCAGCTCTTTGCAACCAGCTGTCATTTACATCCAGTGGGGTTGGCTCGGCTCGAGGAATTTTCGGGGTACCGGTCCAATATCGTGGTTTCCCATTCGGGCTATGGAAAAAGGGGATGCGGGCATGGCCGTACATGCAGCGACAAGTGCCAGAGGGTGTATTTCGAAGGACTCCAGGAGACAAACAGAGGGGGGAAAGGGCAGGAGATTGGAGATGAGGGGGAGGGGGTGTGCTTACCTATTGCAACAGGATGTATTGCACAGTATGTACACGGTCGGGAGCAAGACGAGGTGGGAGGAAAAGCAGGATGGAGGGTTGTTGGAGAGGGGAAACGAGAGCAGGATGGCTCAGCGTTTGTCGGCGGAGAAGCGAGTGTGAACGGAGCAGGCTTGCACAGGAGGAGCTGTACAGTCCGTGGATCTGTTCTGGAGGGACGGCTGGTTTGGATGGGACCGAGACCGAGGAGCAGGTGGGGAGAGTTTATGGCAGAGACAGGAAGCGACAGTCAGCACTTACTCCATCAATTCCAGGAAAAACTCTTATGCTCCAACCGTGGTGGGGGGAGAGAGGGTGGGAGAGAGGAAGAGGGTTGTGGTTGCAAGAGGAGGAGTGAGAGGACGAGGACAAGTCAAAAGTGAAGACGAGCTGGGTTTGAGACGAGAGCATGGCCAGGGAGGGCTAGCGCGAGGCAGGCATTACATTAGCGGTGGAGCACTCGCAGCAGAGCGTGTGCAGTGGTGAGCAGCGCAGTGCAGCATAGCATAGCATGGCATGGCACCAGGCATGGCATGGCAAGGCATGGACCAAGCAGGCCGAGCGACCGCGTCCGCCCAAGCCTTCAAGGCAAGGCAAAGCCAGGCCAGGCCAGTGCCAGGCAGGCCAGTTGCACCTTGCAAGGACCCAGCAAGACAGACACGAAGAGGCGCTAGCAGCGACGCAACGCAGACAGCCAGGCGGTCGATTGGCAACCAACCCGGCACCTTCGCAGAGCCCCCGGCCAGGAACTCCTTAGACGGCCCCCAGCCAATGGATCCGAATGGCGGCCGCTGTTCGTCTGGCAGCTCGCGCGCGACCATTCCCCCCATCCTGCTTCCCAATACGCGTTCAAGGCCCGTCCGACGACGACGCCAGCAGCCCAGTGCTCCCCTCTCCACGGCTCCTATCTGCTGCATCGCAATCATTCATTGCATACAATAAGGGGTTGGAGATTGGAGCGATGAATCATCCGCCAACCACCCTCTCTCTCCGTCGTATACTCCCTACAGTGCACCTTGTAATATGTACGTTAACGTACGGTAACTTGACTCCTTACAGTACACCTGTTACTTAGCCAGCCAGCCACAACCACTAACCTAACATGCCTCTCCATGGTGATCCGATGCCAGTGATTGAAACATTTCGCATCCTCGCACGTCGATGCCGTTTCCAATTGTAACTTGTAAGTATACTAGACGACGCTTAGTTACCTGGTAGTTAACAATTTTACTCGTCCCCGTTTCGTATGCTCTGGTGCACCCTGCGATCCACTGGTACTGGTACCACGCCAGTTTCTGTTTTTTTTTTTCCTTTGCGTCTGCACAGTGCAGCCTCACGGGCACGGGCACGGGCACTCTGGACGGGGGCATAACGATTGCTTGCCCTCCCTCCTATTGCCACCTTGTGCGCATTACTAGCCACCGTCATCTATGCCATACATACTTCAATATCCAGTGACTAATGTCCTACATTCACTGAGCCATGTACCACCATCTGCCTCTTTGCTCCAAAGTCAGCGTGTTTGCATCGTCATGTCATTTCATGATTCGATTCGTTTTCGTTTGCCCGAATTAGCTCCCTCCACCTCACCAACATACCCTAACCCAACTAACCTAACCTAACCTCGCAGGCCTCGCAACTGCTCCGGTGAGCCTGCCCCGCCAAGCGTGCTCCTCTTCAGGCAGTCCCATGGCCGTCTCATGGTTCCCCTGGCCTGCTCCTTCGCCAAGTTAGCCCATCGCGTTCAGGAGTCGCGACGCCCGAATATCATCATGTCATCTCTTCGTTGCCCTCTCGCGGCGAGTGAGCCGACTCCTGGACGTGTCGCTGATAATCTATTACTGTACTGTGCAGCGCCGCCTCTCCTCTGCCTTGTAACGCGTGCGCGGGTACCGCCTTTCCTTCCTCTTTCAGCCCCGCGGCATCATGATAATTCGTTAACTTTCCTCTCATCACCTCGTCACCAAAGCACCGCGACTCACGCCCGCCCATGCTGTAATACCCCACACGGCAGGTCTCATCTACACTGTACCGTGCTGTAGCCTGCGCTGTGTCTATCCATCCTTGGTCCGCCCTGTTGGCTGGGTGAATGTGAATAATTATTATGGAGGCAGTGGACAGGAGGTTCCGCCGCCGCCGCCGCCGCCCCGGCAAGCAAGCAATCCACCAGTGCACGGCAAACTAGTTGGGGCAATCAATCAATCCATCGCTACCATTGTCAGATTGTTGCTTCTCTAAAAGAAAGCCGTGTCTGCCAGCCAGCATCCACGGCAGCCGGCGTGATATTTTTTTCTACCATTTTTTCTACTGTGGGCGCCACGCCACCCCTTGCGTTCTTACGGGGCGCAATGGCGGATGCTCTGAGTGGTAATCTCACTGCATACGGGTCTGCAAATTGCCAATTCCACATTGCTCCGTACAAATATTGCACTGCAAACCGTCCGTGTGTGCGCTACCATTTGGGCAACTCCACCGCCGTTGACCGCCAACCGCCCTCCTCCTCCTTTACTTAGTCAGCCGTTTGGTCTATTCCATTGTATTGCAGAGGACGCGTTTGGACGCGGTCGCCGAAGTCTATTTCAGGGCTGCCGTTCCGCTGCATGCATCATTGCCACATTTGACAGCGCTTTGACTTTGACAGGGTGCGAGCATATTCATTCTGCCGAACACAAGTCACATATCGGAAACATTTGACAAGTGCATTGAAACACGCAACCGTCGTCCTATACATATGTGGTGCGCTCTTCCAAGTTTCGTCTCCCGCTAGAGGCAAAGCATTGAGATGCAAGAGCGAGAAACGGTGATGAAGAGCAAGTGCTCGATGGGTAGGTCCCAAGTAACTATATAGTTACCGGTACTTGGGTAGAGCGTAGATGGACAACAGCAACACCGTCAAGAAAGGCGTAATCCGTTTTGCTTCTCAAGGGGGGTTGATGTGATTGGCCCTCGGGTGCGGGTAATCAACCAAGTTTCCGGTATCGAGTTAGCGCGATCTGCATTTCATCGGGGGAACATCGAATCGAACCTTGCAATCAATCCCAAAAGAAAAAGAAAATAAGGGAAAAGGGAAAAGGGCGTCACCAACGCCGCTAGGCCTTGAAAGACGCACGCTGCTAGCTCCCAGCCACCGAAACTAATGACAATAACTCCTGTCTCGCCAATTCTCCAATTTCATCACAGCCCGCTTGTCATGATGTATGGGATGATGCCCAGCCACTCCGCCGTGTCTCGTGTGAATGAATCATTCAATCTATTTCATCGCGAACACCACGCGCTCCCACGCGACACGCGATGAAACCCACTTGAGCATGACTATTTTTGCCCGCCGGCCGTGATTCCAATGTCCGCTACCGAAACAAATCCATCATTGCGGCCGCTCTGCAGACTGCAGGTGGACCCGGCCCGTACTGTACATGCAACTGTCCTTGCCTTCTGCTACAAATTTTTCAACATCATGCGGAGCTCTCAATACTTTGCGGGTGTCGGTATGACAAACCTCAAAAGCTGTCATGGCAACCACTGCAGTAGTAGGTGGGCGTCTCTGTGATACCGCCGACTCACTATGAGGAAAATCCCTCTCTAGCGTTTTGTCGCTTATGTACGGCCGCATGTGCACGCAGCACAGCATGTGTCTTACTCCATCCAAAGCAAACTTGTGTACATTCGCCGTTGCGCCGCCGTTCGAGCATGTCACAGCAGCAGCGGATGAGACTGTCGACCCTGCCACCCAATTTTTCTTGCTGTCGAGCTGCCGTCAGCTCCCAACGCTTTCGTGAATGATCCGACATTGAATTTCCAGCCAACTGCGAGAGATTCGTCTTATGTCTCAGCATCGGTTGTACGCTGTATTGGCTGTGACCATGATCCGAGCTTCATAAGCACTCCATTGTACATTAAGGTGGGGCGACTGACTCCTCGGACCGCCATCCTCCAACAATTGCCTCGACGCGGATCCTCGAGCTTACAACTGTAAGTAAGAAGTGAACGCGCGAAAAGCGCGCGTTCATCCAACATGCACTTTCGTCATGTCTCCGTGAGAGACGTGTCGAAACAAAAAAGCTCTTACAGAAAGGGCCGACCGACCCGTCCAATAACCCCACAACAGCGGCATCACTCGCCGTCGTGCGTCCGTAGTCCGTTTGATCAAATCATGACATCAGGGTGAGACGGTGGACTGCATTTGACTCCATTTTGAAATGGACCACGTTGCTGCTAGTTTAGGCCTGAAAACGCGAGTAGTTTTTACTTTGCAAACCACCTGGATTGATATCTTGGCGCCATCGTTGCCTACGCAACACCATTGCCGCCCAACTCCATGTCAAGCATGTGTCAATTTCGATTGTTCAGTTATTTGAGATCCACTAGAGCCCTAAAAAATCAATATCCACATAGGTTCGCAGCTGGGGTTCGGAGGCTGGACTAAGCACGAGTTCTCGGCACAGTTGTTCCCAGCTCTTTCTCTCTAGCTCGTGATCAACTCATGATTCTCATTCGCTCTCCTATGGTCTCCTAACACCGAGAAGACGGTCACAATATTCCAACTGCAAGCCTTGCACCATTGTTGGCTTAAGCGCGCAAATCGTTATAGAACAGGCAACTTTAAGGCAGAGGGCTGACATTCGTGACCTGCCAGACCGGACCGTAAGGAGCCGGGCGCAAGCAAGCGAAGATAATACCAACCCGAGGAATATAATGTCGCAATTCCGGTGGCTGAATATCGTTCGGCGCAGCGACTCCTGCTTAATTTTGAAAGTCTGTGATTCATACATACCAACTATTGCATTTACACTCCATTGAGGTCACGTACAGCCGAAAGTCTGTTGAACGTGAAACCGTTTTGCGGAAACACTTTCAATGCTCGGTCGAGTCACGGAACTGCTCGTTTTTCTTTCCTAATCCTACTGGCATTAAACGGCCATCTCATGCCTAGCATCTCACCATTCAATAGCTCTGTACGCACCGCTACGGCCTGTTGCATACATTCATATGTATATCGGTAGATATTGTCATTCACGCCACATTGCTTTTTGAAATTTTCAAGGGGGAAGGGGGTAGCACGTCTGAATCATCTACATGAAGAACTAATCCAGTTTTGCAATTGAGACGTTTTCTTGAGTAAACATAGTGTGTACAATGGCGATAGACTCCTTTTTCTACACTTTTCTCTGCGCTGAGGACCTCCAGCTGCAGATGTCGACGAAGGATGTCGTTGAACTTGAAGAACTATTCCTATAGTAGTATAGCGCCCATGACCGACCCACTAAAAAAGTTGCGAAATCTTGGCGAGCAGCGTCTCGAAGTTTTCGAGATGCGATTGAACGTCTTTCTACATGCATGAGCACTTTTCCCGCCATGGATATCCACCGCTCTCGCTTCGTCCCCTTTCCTCCCTCGGCAATCAATGCGCTCGCCTTTTCACATGAACCCCGCGACGGCGAACGAGAACCGGAATGTCTACGGCTTGCGATTGGACGTGCGAACGGCAACATTGAGATATGGAACCCCGCGGATGGCGAGTGGTTGCAAGAGCGCGTATTCTACGGAGGCAAAGATCGGAGTGTAGAGGGTCTTGCTTGGACTCAGGAAGCGGACACGAAGGACAGGCGAGGCGTGAAAGTACCCGGAAGACTGAGGTTGTTCAGCATAGGATATTCGAGCAGCGTCACGGAATGGGACCTCACCACTGGACTACCGGCCCGTAATTCTAATGGCAATCATAGTGAAGTGTGGTGTTTCGCTGCACAGCCCGCTATACAAAACGACCAGGCTCCGCAGAAGTTGATTGCAGGTTGTGCAGACGGAACTTTGGTCCTCCTCTCTACAGCAGACAACGATCTGCAATTTGAAAAATTCGTTGCGCGCTCTACCACGAAGAAGGCTCGTGCGCTGAGCGTCACTTTCAAAGATCGCAAGATTGCTTTGGCTGGCTTCGCGGACAGCACGATAAGAGTCTACGATACGCGCAATGGCTATGTGATTCGGAACATATCCTTGGGGAACCTTGGGCCTGGCGGACCGAGAGAGACGCTCGTTTGGAAAGTCAAGTGCCTGGCGAACGGTGATTTTGTGTCGGGCGACTCGAACGGAGACATATGTATATACGATGGCAAGAACTACAGTCAGAGCCAGCGAATATCAGGTCACGAAGCCGACGTGCTCGATCTCGCTGTCTCCCGCGACGGAAGCATGATATTCAGTGGAGGTATGGACCGACGTACATGCCTTTATACTTCAAGCACCAAAACAGGGGGAGGCAAATGGGTCAAGGTCTCGCACCAGCGGTACCACGATCACGATGTCAAGGCCATGGCAACGTATGATGGCACGAAACTCAGCATTCTGGTTTCCGGAGGTAAGATATAATACAAAGCTCTATGTTGTTTCACATTCATGCTAACTTCGCGCAAGGTATCGACACACGACCGATTGTCCTGCCCATACGCTCCTTTGGCAAAGAACTCAGTCGCGGGCTTCCATCTCTACCCCACTCCCCTCCACTCGTCAGCGCACCTGAAGCGAGACTCGTGGTCAGCTGGTGGAACTCGGAAATACGGATATGGCGAGTCAAGAATCAGGATGATGGAACCGAAAAACCAAAGGTAGCCGCTCGCCTTGCCCTCCAGGGCGATGAGAACATATCATCCGTGGCGATGAGTAAAGACGGCGGTCTTTTGGCAGTTGCCACATCCAGAGAAGTGAAATTGTTCCAACTTGTCCAAACCAAAGCGGAGGGCAGCTTTAATCTACGCATTCGTAAACTCGAGGCAAGCTTGGCAAACGGCGCGAGGTTGGTACAGTTCACACCGGATGGCAAGTGGCTAGCCTACATTACGGCAGCAAATGACATCTTTCTGTCCCGCATCATTCGAACGGACGATCCCACCGAACGGCCACGAGCACTACCCAAATTGCTCCGTCTTCAGCGACTGCAACGGGATTTTGAGACAAGCCCTCTGGATGGCCTATCTGGAGCATACTCTCGCAGCATATCACATGCAGAATTCTCCGATGACGGATCAGTGTTCGCCGTAGCTGATTTAGCTGGCTACATCGACACGTGGGTCACAGAAGGGCACGAAGACCCCACAGCTCTCGAAGTCGACATCGTCAACGATGCAGATGACGACGCCGATGACTCTGATGACGAGGACTCGCGGCCCGAAAGGGTGAGCTTCTTAGGGCAGCGATGGATCCGCAACCCCTCGGCCCATCTATTGCCCCGTCTCGACTCCAAACCAGTCCTCCTCTCCTTCCAGCCCAGTCCTAAGGACCTTCAACGCCCTGAGCCGAACGGCAATCCCGCCGTGCATCCCACAAGACGCAACCCCCACCCCCACTCTCACGACATACCAGACACCGAACACCGCCTGCTCGTCGTATCCGCTAACAACCAGCTAAACCTCTTCGACGTCCTCGCCGGCCGACTATCGGAGTGGTCAAGACGAAACCCCCCCTCCAGCTACCCCACCGCATATCGCCTGCTCAAGTCTCCCGCAAAAGGGTGCCTATGGGATACCCAGGAGCACCAGCGTCTGTGGCTGTACGGCGAGTCATGGCTGTTCATGTTCGATCTCTCCCACGACCTGCCCATCCCCGACTCCTTGGACGAGAGCGAACAACAAACATCCAAATCGTCCAAGAAGCGCAAACGAGACCGCGAAAACAACAACACGGCCTCGCACAAAGGCACCAGCGGCGCCGGTGACGCCATCCCCGACACCGACATCCCCATCACCAAGATGCGGAAATTCCAAAACAGCGATAATACCAAGGGCGGAGAAATCACGTCTCGTAGCAATAACTGGGGAGCGAGTGGTAGTATAGCATCTGACAACGACGATGATGACGAGTACGCTACCTTGACTGCCCTCCGCAGAGCCGGTACTACTACGTCATCGAACGGCGCGGTACCGAACGGAGGTACCAGCAACGGCACCACCACCACGACAACGACGACGAAGAGCAGCGAAGACCAAGCAGGCGACGACGAAGACGAAGAAGGGAATCTAACCGTCGCTGTGAAAGACGGATCGAGCAAACGGGGTCAAGAGCACTGGTGGTATACGCTCAAGTACAGACCCATCCTCGGCGTGGTTCCATTGTGTGGTGGTGGAGGGAGCCGAGAAAGCGAAGTCGAGGGCGAACTTGCAGAAAGTGAAAAGGATCCGCTCGAAGTCATGTTGGTGGAGAGACCGGCTTGGGATCTGGATCTCCCGCCGCGGTTTGTCGGGGCGCATGAGTAAGGTTAGTTTTTGGGGGGGTGTTGATTACGCTGGATAAGATAGGTGGGTAGCTTAGGTGCTTGCCTCGGTTGGAGATGAAGATGAAGATGAGATAAAGATCAAAAGGAATCGGAGGGGGGGG
>KZ805634.1:0-37038 GCA_003073855.1 Periconia macrospinosa
AACTATAAAATATTTAGTAATTCTAGTTTTATTTATATAATATTTTAGGAGTAGATTAGAATTAAAGTATAGGTAACACTTTTTTACTACTTTAGGGAGTGCACGCCTATATAGTATATATATACGCTGCGATAGTTTATAATAGCTTAATAATAGGCGTAACGCTAACTCTATACCCTAAAGCTCTATTTTAAGTTTTTTTAGCGCCTACTTAATACGTATAGTTATTACGTTTAACTAAGAGTCTATTATTATTATAGGGGATTTATAGTTATTTAACTAACCTAATATACTAATAAGTAATAGCACTAATAGCTTCTATTATTCCTAGTCTTCTTTAAATCTAAGGGATAGTAACTTTAAAGCTATTTCTAATATTTCTTAAAATTTACTAGAGTTATTAAATAGATAGGTAGCTAGAAGTATAAACTCTAGCTCTTTAGACAGCTTAATTATTCTTTTAACGTTTTTAAACTAAACTAATATCTATAGCTTTAAAGCTTTAATAAGGTTATACTTATTATAATAAATTATAAGGCGTACTAGTTTCTTAGCATTAATTTTATTATTTCTATTACTACTATAAAAGTAAAAGATATTAAAAATAATACCTATTAATAAAGTATTATCTTTTTTAAGCTTAACTACTATATTTTCTCCCTATAGAAGCTAGTGGCCTTTTTTAAATTAAGGCCTAAATATTTTATAAAAAACTAGAGATATAAGCTATAAGACTTTACTAGAGACACTAAAAGTAATAAAAGTATTACTATTTTAATCTTTATATTAAAAAAGTAGATTTCTATTAAGGTTAGGTGTTATTAGACGGGTTATATAACTTATAAGATTTTTTTCCTTTATTATACCCTACTATTATTAGGAAATCTGCTTTAGCTATTATATTATATTTAAAAAATACCTTATTTATAGCTGTATAAAAGTAGGCTTTCTAAGAAATAATATTAAGAGTGTATATATAATAAATTATACAAAGAGAGCTGCTCTAGTAGTAAGTAATCTTATTATTTTAAACTTTAATAGGTTAATTTTTTATTAATAGATGTAATAAGTAAGTTATATAGTATATATTATAGTTAGGAGTAGAGTCCTAACTAATTAATTAGTATAAAGGGAGGCGGTATTAATAGCTATATACCCCTCCTACCTATAGCACACGATAAGAATATATTTAGAATAATAATAACTATGTTATATTAATAGATATTTAAGGCTAGATATAAAGTATAGTATTTCTTTACTAGCTGTTCTAAAGTTTTTATATATATAAGATACACTAGTAGATTATAATAATTAGATAGGCCCTATCTTAGCTATATAATATTATAGAGCCTAAGAAGTTTAGGTAAAGCTAGTTTAGAGAAACCTATATTTACAATGCGCTATTATCTAATAAAACCTAAATATAAATTAAAGCCTAGTTACTTCTTAAATTATCTTACTTATATAACGTATTATAAAAAATTATTAAATGCGTTTCTAAAAGTTTAGTTTTAAAAGTATATAATTTCTTTTACTAGTAATATAGCCTATATTAATAAAATAGTAGAAATTATTAATAGCTAAGGATAGTAGTTTAAGTAAATATAGTAATTCTATTAAAGGATAATTATATAACTAAAGCAAAATCTTAAATACTTATTTATTAGCGCAGCATATAAATATATTATATTACGTAAATAGAAAATCTAGCTTTATTAGCCTTACTTTTTAAGATACTCTATAAGATTTAAGCGTTACTAAGCTATGCCTTATAGTTTACCTTACGCCTTACCTATCGCGAACTCTACGCTAAACTTATTAATCCTATTAAGCTTATAAAACTATTTCTATAAAGAGGAAATGCTCTAATATAATAAATATATAATATTTATAATCTTTTTAAGATTAAATAGTAGCTAGTATATATAGGAGTCCGTAGTTAACTAGAATATACTAAGTAACTAATTACTAGTTACGACTTTTTTACTTACTTATTATATTTAAAACTATATTCTACTAGTAAATTTTTAAATATAATAATAAAAAGTAAACGTAGAAAACTAAGATTAGGCACTATAGAAGAAAGGCGCTCCTAGTTCTATATACCTTATAGGGTTGCGCATAATAGATATTAAAAAGGTATATAATTATAATTTAGAGGGGCTAGCGAAAGATATAGCTTTATATGCCTAGAATATAGTAGTTTTAATAAAGTTAGTTATAGCTTTAAGTAAGCTAGTTTTTTTTTAAAGATTTATAATCCTTACTATAAGTAAGGGGTATCTTATAAACTTAAAATAATAGAAGATAGCTAGGAAACTGCTATTTTATAATAAGAGCCTAAAGGTATTCTAACTAGAGCTTTATTAGGGGTATATTTAAGTAGAAAATATATCCCCTTTAGTACACATAAATATAAGAGATATAGCGCTATCTTAGCTATATAAGGTATTAACCTTTAATAGATTCTCTGCACGATAGTATAATAACAGTTCTTTTTATTTAGATATAGCTATAGATTAAAAATAAATTTTATAGAGTAGATTAGTAGTAAAATACTTTAGTGTTCTATATAGTAAACTAGAATTAACACTAAAATAGTCTGTACACTAGCTTTATAGTCTAGAAGATAGTTTTTTACTAAGTAATATAGTTTTTTCCTTTTCTATAAGTATGCGACTTTAGTAATAACTCTTAGATATTTTACGTTTTTATACTAGAAAGAATTATCTAGCTTATACTTTAACTACTTAGAGAAAAATACGTTTTTAACTAGAAAAAATATTACTATAGACTAAGCTAGTTGCACCTTCTAAGTAAAAGCCGCTACATTACCTAGTTCTTTATAAATTATCTTTAGCTAACTTAATATACTATTCTTAATATAGGCGATAAATAGTTTATATATAGCTATAGGTATAAGGATAACTAAATAATGTGTATCTCTATTATATTTATACCTGCCTAGGTCTTATTAGCTAAAGTATTTACTATACTTAATACACACTTACTATATTTTATTTTTAACGTATTTCTACACGCTTTCGTCTTACTAAAGCTAGCGCTCTATTTTATTATACCCCTCTTTAGTAAGCTAAAATTCTATTTATAGGACTTACCTATTATACTATCTAGTCTATATTTACTTAAAAAGTATAAGGACAGGTAGGACGTAAGGGGACTACTTTTTATTAGTTGGCGGTAGTATTAGTAGTTATTCTATAAAGCTTAAAGGCGGTGTAGTCCTTTAGTTTTATATTATAGAGGCCCTAGATATAAATATTACTATATGTTATACTGCATTTTAAAGCTGTACGGGTTATTATAAAAAAGAATTAAAAAATAGATACTAGACGTACTAGTTAACTTAGGAATAATAAGTGCTAATTCTACTAATATAATCGCGCAGCAATAAAATAGCCCTTACTACCTAGAAGCTTATTCTAATCCTTAAGAGAGTATTCTTTAGCTCCTACTATAGGTCTAATAATAAATCCTAATATAGCTCCCTAGTATAAATCTAGCGCATATTAGAGAACCTAAAGAAGCTTTTACTACACCTTATACTAATAATAACTACTACCCTTACGTATAAGCGTAAGCTCTCCTTATTAGAAACTATTAAACGCTGCTTCCTTAAACCGTTAAAATATTGCTATTATTATAAAGTTTAGGTAGAAGCAGGTCGGCCGTACATTAGCTCGCGATGGTAAATTTACTACACCTTTTTTTCTTAATAGTTACATAAGTATAACTATTAGTACGCTATTAATATTACTCTATTATTACTTCTATATAGTATAGGTTTAAAATATAACGTTAGCTACTTAATTTAAAAGAACTACCTAGCTAACTATAAACCTATTTTAATCTTAGTTACTTCGCACCCCTTACTTTTAGCAGCTTTACTACTGCTTTATAGCTTCTCTCTAAAGCCGCCTAGAGTATATAAAATTCTTTATTAGATAAAAAGAATAAAAAAGGGTTATAGTATTTACCCTTTACGTTAGGGTTAACGCCCTTCTTAAGTAGCAGCTTTACTACTGCTTTATAGCCTCTTTATAAAGCCGCGTAGAGTGCGTTGCTATAGTCTCTACCTTACGCGTTAGAGTTAACGTTTTTATTAAGTAGCATCTTTACTACTACCTTATAGCCTCCCTCTAAAGCCGCCTAGAATACGTTACTATAGTATCTACCCTACGTATTAGGATTAGCGTTCTTATTAAGTAGTAGCTTTACTACTACTTTATAGCCTTTTAATAAAGCCGCCTAGAGTACGTTACTATACCATCTACCTTACGCGTTAGGGTTAGCGTTTTTATTAAGTAGTATTTTTACTACTACTTTATAGCCTTCTTCTAAAACCGCCTAGAGTGCGTTACTATAGTATCTACCTTACACGTTAGGGTTAGCGTTTTTATTAAGTAGTAGCTTTACTACCGCCTTATAGCTTCTTAATAAAGCCGCCTAGAATACGTTACTGTACCGTCTACCTTATGCGTTAGGGTTAGCGTTCTTATTAAGTAGTATCTTTACTACTACCTTATAGCCTTCTTTTAAAGCTACCTAGAGTGCGTTACTATAGTATCTACCTTATATATTAAGGTTAGCGTTCTTATTAAGTAGCAGCTTTACTACCGCCTTATAGCCTTTTAATAAAGCCGCCTAGAGTGCATTACTATAGTTTCTACCCTACGTATTAGGGTTAGCGTTTTTATTAAGCAGCATCTTTATTACTACCTTATAGCTTCCTAATAAAGCCGCCTAGAGTACGTTGCTATAGTATCTACCCTACGCGTTAAGGTTAGCGTTCTTATTAAGTAGTAGCTTTACTACTACTTTATAGCCTTTTAATAAAGCTGCCCAGAATACGTTACTATAGGTTTTACCTTACGCGTTAATATTAGCGCCTTTATTAAGTAGTATCTTTACTACTACTTTATAGCTTCCTAATAAAGCCGCCTAGAGTACGTTACTATAGTCTCTACCTTACGCGTTAGGATTAACGCCCTTCTTAAGTAGCAGCTTTACTACCGCCTTATAGCCTTTTTCTAAAGCCGCCTAGAGTGTATAAGATTCTTTATTAGATAAAAAGAATAAAAAAAGGTTATAGTGTTTGCCCTTTATATTAAGGTCGACGCCCTTCTTAAGTAGTAGCTTTACTACTACCTTATAGCCTCTCTATAAAGCCGCGTAGAGTACGTTACTATAGTCTCTACCCTATACGTTAATATTAGCGCCCTTATTTAGTAGCAGCTTCACCGTTTTATTATAGCTATTTTTAGTAGCTATATATAAACTATCCTAGCTATAGCTATCCTTTAACTTTACTATAATTACTACCTCCTCCTTCGTGCTCTCTATAAGCATCTTTAGTAGTCTAGCTAATCTAAATCGTGCAGTAACGTAGATAAAAATCCTATTATAAGGAAACTGCTTACTGTAGCTATTATATTTATACGTTATTATTAATATCGCTTATATTACGTACGAGACTAGTCCTTTATAGAGCAGGAATAAACATGCTATACTATACACTTTATCTTAAACTAGTAACGTATGCGGTCCCTAGTACTTTACAGTATAATCTAGAAACATATTCTACTAAAGTTAGTCTTCTAATTAATTGTTAGTAGAGCAGCTGCCGTTTTTAAAGTTATTAAATAATAGATATATTAGACACGTTAAAGTAATATCCAATTATGCTTTAGGGTTCTAGGTTTCTTATATATACTTAAGGTATTCCTACGTAGTGTAGTGCACGAGGCGAACTATTTAACTCTCTTTGTTAATAATAATAAGGCCGGCGTACACTAATACTAGCTCTTCTACATTAAGGACGTTTTTTAAGTTAAGCTCCTCCTCCTTATACTTAACTACTAACGTATAGTACAGCTTAGTTATAGTAAGAGGTTTCTATACGTATATAATCCACGATACAATATTCTTAGCTTATTCAGCGTCTTTAGGTAGCTAACCCTTAATTCTATAAATAGTATCTTTATAAGCATTATTAAGCGCAGCGGAGCCTTTAGACAGCTTACCTAGTGTAGCTTTAATCTTTTTTGGCGTCCTCTTATCTAAGAGTAAGTTGGTATATAGATAAGTAAGAAGGAACCTAGAGGCTAGTTAGCCTTCTAATTACTATAACGTTAAGTAGATACGCACATACTATTAACAGACTCTGCTATTTTATCTTTTACTAGTATCTAGAGCTTATGCTTGCATTAGATACAACTAGGTAGTTGGTAAATCTAGCTAGCTATAAACCGTCTTATATTTTTATTACTTACCCGTACCTCTAGCGTTACTGAATTTTTAAATACATCTATAATGTTTAGAAGGAAGCGCGACGTAGTTAAAAAACGCATATTAGATCTACTTTGTAGATCTTAGATACGGATTAGCAGCTATTAGTAGGTGCCGTTATTATTCCAGCACTCGTCTAGAGCGTTAATAACTATGTATACTATTAAAAGGTTGGATATAACGGACTATAAAGTGGTAAAGATCTTATTAGCTAATAGCTTTATTTCTTTCTAGGTGTGCTAGCTGTATAATCGCTTTAGCGGCTCTATAAGTGACGGCTGCCCCTAGACTAGCTGCTTAAGAATAGCAGCTAACATACTATTTACGTCTTGCTCCTTCTAATCTTTATAGTTATAGTATACATAGGCTACTCTAATTAAACTATTCCTTATTAACTTTAAGAGGGACTTAATTACAATAGCAGCTATTATTATCTTTCTAGCTCTAGGTATACCTAGGTAAAATAGAGTAGCTTTAGCTTCGCTCCGCTATTTTACTACTTCCGGTGCGTCTAAGAACTATTATCCTATTTCTTTCTATCTACAATTTATAATATTGGACTGCTAGGCAGGATAGTCTATAGGTAAGACCTATTCTAGGAGGTTATAATGCTCCGTATTATCTAGGTGCGCTTGAACCGGTGTAGTATTGTCTTTAATAGTCTAAGTATTACTTTTAATTACTTGCGAGAGCTTACTTATTATAGATATAAGTAGACTTCTCTGTATACAGTATTACTGTAATACTTACAAGTAGTTTATCTGCAACGTAATCTCTACCGTTAACTTTAAACGCTCCATCTAATCTAAAATACTAGTAACCTCCTCCTTCTTAAATTTCTACAGCAATGCTTCCCTAGCATTTTTTACTTATCTTTTATCTGTTATCCTGCTCCGTAGCAGCTTAAGCGCTTACTTAAACTAATCCAGCGGCCTATTCTTAATAGTAAGGGCTCGCACGGCAGTGTACTATAGTGTATTAGCATTTCTTTTTTTAAGATAAAACCGTAGATTTAAGAGGAAACTGTACAGGTTAGAAGCTTTAATAGCGCATTTAGCGCGCTCTTTAGAGGCATCTTTAACGTCCGTTAGGTAACTAATAACCTTACTTAAAAGCTAAAGAATAGTAATTACGCTAGCCGTAGTACTAAGTAGGTCTATTCTAAGAGATTAGGTGTAAGGTAGGTATAAAGAAAGTGTAGTAAAAAGTAATAGTAGAGGCGTTGTATAGATAGAGGCTAAGGTGGCAGCATTAGGCTAAAAAGGTATATATATAGTAAGGCTGAACAGCTGTGTCGAGCTGAGCCATAGCTTATTAATAAGACTAAATAGTTATTAGCGTTTTCTAATTTACTAATCTTAAAGAAGATCTAACAACCTTTGGTATACTTCTATACTACCGTATTATTATATTAATGCGAACCGCTTAAAAGGTAAGTAAATTACACGTAGTAAAAGTGTTAATTATGCTTACAGATTAAATTCTAGCGTTATAAAGGAGATCGTAGCAAATCTACTACTTAGTAGTAAGCGTAGTAGCCGACCCGCTCCTACCTAGACCTTATATTAAAAAGGATAATTTCTTTATGCGAATAAAACCTATAGTAAGAATCTTAGCAATTACCCTAGAAGTAAGACCTACTACGAAAGCGGGAGCTAATCTAGGCGGACCTTTAGGGTGATTTAAAGCTAGCTAACATAATTAGTGTTGCTAAGCTAACTAACTAACTAGATTACTCCTAGTGCCGTAGTATCTAAGGGACCATAAATAGCTAAACAACGCTACTACCCTATAAGACTCTAGGCGTGAGAGCATATTAGATAGCAGAGCTTATCCAGTAATATAAAAGGTAGTTATATACAATATTACACAGTTGTAAGAGCTTCTAATATAGTTCTTCCCGCACGTTGCATAGTTTTAAAATGCGTGCCAAATTACTTTAGGGTAGGAATTTAAATAGAGGATTATAATAGTGTTTTGTAGTAGGCTCTAGTTACTACTATAGTTATTTTATTTTACTAAAGCGCATTACGTAGGGGCGCTCTTACATGTTTTTACAGAATTATAAAGTTATTGCCTTTAGGGTAAGGTTAGGGCTAGTGCGGGTTAGCTACCTTTTCGCAGCTGCACTGTTGTTACTATTATAATTATTACTATTTAGCTAACTTAATTATAAAGGTACTTAAGGGTATATAGTGCTTCTAATAGTTTATTACTACTAATATTTACTATAGCTATTATCTACTTAGCTAATTCTATTCTATTACTGTTCTAGGTTATTTTAACATATTATTTTTATAATCTCTTTTCCTTACGTTAGTAGATGCGCTCTAACTATACTAACGTTACTCTGTTTAAAAATATATATATTATAAATCCTAGCGCTATATTACACCCTCTTGTACCTTAGCCTTTTTATTAGTCTATACTATCTAGAAATTCGCCTACCGTTTTTAGCGCTGCTCTTTATTATATAGTCGATAGTAATATTACCCTATCCTAACAACTCTGCGCATATTAAATCTAGTTTCTTTTAACCTCTATCTAATTAAATAAGACTATCTTGGAGCGCCTAGCACTTAGGGCTATATTTTTATGCAATTTCTTATAGCCTACTAGTAATAAACTCTAGATTCCTCTACTTAATATTAGCAATTAAAAAGGAAGGCGAAGGCCCGTATTAGCCTCTTCCTAACTAAGTCTAGGGGGGGTAAAAGGGTCGGTCCACACACGCGCTACCTATTTCTACGCCTGGTTAATGCGGTACCGCTACTCTAATAATGTTACAGAAGTTTACCTATTTTTAGCTTAAAAAGTACTCTAGAGAAGCATACGGCGCTACTCTAGCTTATTAATAAAATTTATATATTTAATAGAGCTTATACGTTATGTGGGGTAGCATATCAGATGCTCTAAATGCTAATAACCCCGCCCGACGATATTAAGCGGTACCAATTTTAATCTACATTCCTTTCCTATATAGCTATATAATACTTTATATAATTACTAGCAGCCTAAATATTTTGTAAACTAGCACAAAAGGTATTAAGCCTAAAAGGAACTTAGGGCATAAGGCTATACTATTCTAACTATGCTTACTAAGCGCTATAGAAGAACCAGAAACATTACAATATAAATATTCTATACCTACTATATAGCCGCGATACTTTAGAAGATAAGGCTTAAATTACTAAAAAAGTAGTTATAGCGGCAGCAGCAAATAGGTAGGATAGAAGTAAAATTATAACGCTTCTACTTAACTAAAGAGGAGATAAAATTTAGGTTACTAAAAAGGTAGTTAAAGTAGTAGTAAGTAATTAGCAGAGTAGAAGTAAAGTAATAACGCTTCTACTTAACTAAAAAGAAGATAATATTTAGGTTACTAAAAAGGTAGTTAAGGTGGTAGTAGTAAATAAGAAGAATAAAAAGAAAGTAATAACGCTTCTACTTAACTAAAGAGGAGATAACGTTTAAGTTACTATAGAAGTAGTTAAAGTAGTAGTAAGTAATTAGTAGAATAGAAGTAAAGTAATAACGCTTCTGCTTAACTAAAGAAAAGATAAAGTTTAGGTTATTAAAAAGATTATTAAGGTAGTAGTAAGTAATAGGTAAAGTAAAAGTAAAGTAATAACGCTTCTACTTAACTAAAAAAGAGATAAAGTTTAAATTACTAAAGAGGTAGTTAAAGTAGTAGTAAGTAATTAGTAGAGTAGAAGTAAAGTAATAACGCTTCTACTTAACTAAAGAAAAGATAAAGTTTAGATTACTAAAGAAGCAGTTAAGGCGGTAGTAGTAAATAGGTAGAATAGAAGTAAGATTATAATAATTCTACTTAACTAAAAAGGAGACAACGTTTAGGTTACTAAAAAGGTAGTTAAGGTAGCAGCAGCAAATAGGCAGAATAGAAAGGAATTAATAACGCTTCTACTTAACTAAAGAAACGACGTTTAGGTTACTAAAAAGGTTATTAAGGTAGCGGTAAGTAATAGGTAGAGTGGAAGTAAAGTAATAATGCTTCTGCTTAACTAAAGAGGAGACAACGTTTAGATTACTAAAGAGGTAGTTAAAGTAGTAGTAGCAAATAGGTAGAATAGAAGTAAGATTATAATGCTTCTACTTAACTAAAAAGAAAATAAAGTTTAGGTTACTAAAAAGGTAGTTAAGGTAGTAGCAGCAAATAGGAAGAATAGAAAAAAAGTAATAACGCTTCTACTTAACTAAAGAGGAGATAAGGTTTAAATTAGTAAAAAGGTAGTTAAAGTAGTAGTAAGTAATAGGTAGAGTAAAAGTAAAGTAATAACGCTTCTACTTAACTAAAAAGGAGACAACGTTTAAGTTACTAAAAAGGTTATTAAGGTAGTAGTAAGTAATAAGTAGAGTAGAAGTAAAGTAATAATGCTTCTACTTAACTAAAGAAGAGATAACATTTAGATTACTAAAAAGATAGTTAAGGCGGTAGTAGTAAATAAGAAGAATAGAAAAGAAGTAATAACGCTTCTACTTAACTAAAAAGAAGGCAAAGTTTAGATTACTAAAGAGGTAGTTAAAGTAGTAGTAAGTAATTAGCAGAATAGAAGTAAAGTAATAACGCTTCTACTTAACTAAAGAAGAGATAAGATTTAGATTACTAAAGTAGTAATAATAGAAATCGTATAATAGTTTAAAAAAAAAGTAATAACGCTTCTGCTTAACTAAAGAGGAGATAAGGTTTAGGTTACTAAAAAGGTAGTTAAGGCGGCAGCGGCAAATAGGTAGAATAGAAAAGAAGTAATAACGCTTCTGCTTAACTAAAGAGGAGACAAAGTTTAGATTACTAAAGAGGTAGTTAAGGCGGTAGTAGTAAATAGGTAGAATAGAAAGGAATTAATAACGCTTCTACTTAACTAAAGAGGAAACAAAGTTTAGATTACTAAAGAGGTGATTAATATAGTAGTAGCAAATACGTAGAGTGGAAGTAAGGTTGTAACAATTTTACTTAAATAAAAAGGAGATAGTATCTAGATTACGAAAGTAGCAATAGTAGAAATAGCGCAGTAGTTTAATAAAGAGACTGTAATAATGCTACTTAACTGAAGTGGAGAAAGTAGTTACATTACTAAAGTAGCGAAGATAGAAATTACACAGCGGTTTAGCATAGGGGTTCTAATAACGCCTCTTAGTAAAAGAGGAGAAAAAGTTTAGATTACTAAAGAGATGGTTAAGGCAACAGCAGGACATGGGCGGAATGGACAAGAAGTTGTAATGCACCTGCTTAACTAAGGGAGAGACGAAGTTAAAATAAATAAAGCAGCAGCAGTAGCAGAGATTGCACTGTAGTTTAGTAAAGAAGTTATAACGCTTCTGCTTAACCGAAGAGAAGACAAGATTTAGATTACTAAAGAGGTGGTTAAGGCAGCAGCAGTAAATAGGCAGAATAGAAAGGAATTAATAACGCTTCTGCTTAATTAAAAAGGAGACAAGATTTAGATTACTAAAGAGGTAGTTAAGGCAGTAGCGGCAAATAGGCAGAATAGAAAGGAATTAATGACGCTTCTGCTTGATTGAAGAGGAGACAAGGTTCATATTACTGAAGAGGTGGTTAAGGCAGCGGCAAGTAATTGGAAAAGTGGAAGAGAAGTGGTGGTTCTTTTGCTCAACCACAAGGGAGACAAGATCCAGACTACAGAACGAGTTGTAGTAGAAATTGCACGAAATTTCAACGAAAAAGTTATAACGCTTCTTCTTGAACGGAACAGCGGTAGGGTCCGGGTTACAGAAGAGGTGGTCAAGGCAGCAGTAGCAAATGAATGGAACGGAAAAGACATTTTGATTCTTCTACTCGATCAGGAAAGGGGTGAGGTTAAGGTAACTGAAGAGATAATCAAAGCCGCAGCAGCAAATGGGAGGAATGGAAAAGAAGTTATGGCGCTCCTGCTCGACAGGAGGAGTGGATCAATAAAGATTGATGATCAGTACATGTGGACAGTCGAACTTCTAGACATTGGTTATACAGATGGCCAGATCGTAGATCTTCTCTTCGAGACGGTCCTCGATTCTCCCTGGATCTACTTTCAGCCAACTGCCACTCAATATACCGCCATTGACGAGAACCATCACCTAGATGGTTGCATCCACCAGCTCCACGCCCCCCTTTCTCACTGCTTCAATGGAGCTACAGTAAAGTCCTCACAGATTGATCAAGAAGTACTTGTAAGAAGACATATTGAAGAGCTATGTGGGCTTGGTGGCATCACTCCCTCAAGGGAAACAAGTTCCTGGAATGGAAGCATTCAATTCGAAGAGCAGAATTCAGTTGCTTTCATATCATACGCATACAAAATTCCAATCACGAATACCATTGGAGATGTCATTTCTCACCTAATTCGAGTGGTAGAGAAATTTATCACTGCTGCGCGTACAGTTCAAAACGCTGGGTTTTGCTGCAACTCCTTCACCGTCCTAAGGAGATGTAGCATCGATAAGCATGGAACTGCTTCCCAAGTGAAACTAGTTTGCCTCAAATTCTCATTAGCAATGGCAGTTCTTGAATGTCTCACAACTCTCGAGACACTTCACGGCGGTGGAGCCGATCTGGACTCCGAACTAAAATGTTTGCTGAATGCTTCATATAACATCCTTGTTCCGATAGGTTTCGTTCAAAATTTATCAAAAAGCGGTACAGACCTTCTACAGCATGTCTTCCATATAGCTTCTTTGGCTATACAATACCTGTGCATTGGCTTCCTTTCATATTCTCAGGCACATATTGGACACATTCAACCGTTCTTCCTTGACACCACGTTACAACAGATTATGCTTCTAGGCATGAGTACATCGACCGAATCGAACGCTTACCTCCAAGGTTATCTTGTCAGGTTAACCTGCCTCGATGGTATGATTCAAAATCCCGTTTTTGTATTTTGTGAAATGGGGTCGGAGAGCTCTCAATTCACACAAACAAATGAACGATTCGATGTCAGCGCATCTCTTGAAGACGTGCTGGATACTTGGGGCCCAGGGGAACTCGTTTTCACAGGGCAACATACCAACTCACCATTTGCAATCAAGCTCAGTGGGGGCTATATACAGCATCCAGTACTCGATGAAAAATATCATTGGCACAATTTGCTCGAGATTTCATCTCGAATACCGCTTGATCTTCGAAAAGAGGTTCTTATTGGCAGCTTGATCCACGTCAATGTCAGCTGTAGCAACGATGAGGATGAATGCTGGAAGAAGACCGGGAACATGCGTGAAGAACTCGGAACATATCGAGATTACTTTCAGGTTACCGAAAATCAAATTGCGCTTCAAGGTGGCCCAGACCACTTAGCAGTCACAATGAACAGAGTTTGGGAAAAAAAAGAGGGAAGACAATCAAAGCCCGAAATCTTGAGCGCAATAATAATGAACTGATCCTATTCTTGGAGTTCTATTGGGGTGTCAGGGTCAGCTTCTGTACAGGAGTGGCTCAGAGAGTACGGCTCAGAGAACTAGTGGCGGACATGCTTCCAGTATTTCAAAAAATCTTCAATAGTAAAGAAGAGCAGGAGCGATGGTTGGACCTCGAAAAAAATCACAGCATTCTTGAAACGTTCAGAGACAACAGTCCAAATCAGATGACTGTCTTAAAATGGCTAAATGGTCTGCCCAAGGAGCTCCACAGTTTTGTTCATCAGCTTGTTCGTCAGGTTTTAACAGCACTGAAGGACACGGGTCTCACTCCAGACCGCAAATATTTCTCAGTTGCGTGGCTGCAGGAAGGACTAATCAACCGTGGTCTTCAAATACCATTGAGCGGCCGTACTGATTGGATGGTGATTTTGGCAGACTCGGATGATTGCGCGACTTTCGCCTACATATCGGGTGATTGCCTAGAAACGGAGTCCATCAAATGCCGCGGTAAAAACTCGACTTGGGAAAATCAAATACTCCTACTTGAAACAGCGGTACTTTGTCCAGGCATGAGCTCTTGGGCCCTATCTCATGAAGGAACCTATCACTTCCGCAAACTGGACAACCTATTCTGGGTCAAAGCACAGAAGAATAAGGTTGATACGAGGATACCGTCAACATTGACCAAGCTGGCTGTGATAGAATCCATCCCCCAAAGCATCAAACATAGGTTGCTTCTAAGCGAAGAGACGAAAGGAAAACAGAGGTTGCGAGAGAGAGAACTTTCTCAAGTCACCGCGGAAACAGTTTTCATTGTGCCAAAACACAATCGATAGCTGAAAAAAAGCCGAGGTTCTATACGATTGTGACTGAGTTCCCGAGCTGACGCCAATGTACTAGCATATTGAGATAGGATAATACAGTTTTTTTTTTTTGTATGGAGCAAAACCTAGGCAATGCCTATGAGAGTGAGGAGGAGTGGATATACGGATGGCGTGATGGCGTGATGGGATAAAGATACATTGGTGCGAGGATGACATTAGCTGAGTAGATGCCAACGGTTGCGGCAAACTCTGGTGGCAAAAACTGTCAGAAGCACCATGTACCCTCAAGTACCGTTGTGATCAAGTCAGCCAAATGGCAAGGATTGCGATGGTGGCAACAGTGCAGCTGCGAAAAGGTGGCCGACCCGCACCGGCCCCGACCTTGCAAGAGAGGCGATGGTTTGTAGATCTGGCTGAAGAGAAAGAGTGCTGGATGCAACTATAGATAGTGTAGAGTGTTGCCAAGCATAGCCACCATCACAGCTCCGCTAGTACTCATCCCTCACGAACATAAACAATCCAAAGCTCCCAGTGACCCTCAGAGCTCAAACTAGGGCACGTCTCTACGACAGCTGTATCACCAAAATATGCAGGGCTTTCCACCTTCGTGTGCGCTTGCAACGACGGCGTTTTGCCAGTAACGCTCGGTTGAACCCACATGCCGAAGCGCAGGCTTCGACTTCCAGGCCCGTCGCGCTCTATCCTAGCTTGTATCCTTCCCATCACATCGTATTCCCCTTCAACGAGCCGAGACCAGAGCTCGCTGCGGCTTGGTCTAGGAATCGGCGCACCGGTGGACTCAAGAAGCATGAGGGCGCGGAGGGCTCAATCGGGTCGTTCCATCGGTTAGCGGAAGGAGCAACGGCGGATCTCGGCACTCCGGGGTGGCATAGTTGCGTGGCTACACCACAAAGTAGGTATCGCTGTGCGTTGGACTACATCTCGAGGTGTGTAAGATCACTGTGTCGAAGCTGGTTTCGCCGCTGGAAACGCGTTGGCTGACTAAACCAGGCCTTGCCTTATTACTGCTCCCAATCCGAACGCTGGTGCAACCCGCACAGCCACATATCTTACAATGAAACACTCGCCGGTGCATGACGTAAGACGTGCGGAGTTATCTCGCATTAGCCCGGATCGGTGGTTCGCTTCCGCCGGAAGTACTAATCGGCGGGGCGGCGCTGCATGAAATCGCGCCCCGCAGTGCGTATAGGGCTAATGATAACGTTTTGGTATTAGAGGAAGGTTTTGAGGCTAGGATAAGGCTATTCTACCAAAAATTAGAGCAAAAAAGGCTTAAGGTTAGTGCTATAGGGAAGGAAGCCTATTACGTTACGAAAGAAGGCGCTGTGCAAATTAGGCTCGGAGGCGACGATGCAAACGTAATTTTTAGGGAAGGGTAGATTATAGGCATTCAGCATTAGTTATGGCAGACTAATTTTATAGAATTCTAGCAATATTCGTTGTGCGTATGGGTTTTCTAGTTACTGAAAGTTAAAGTACCGATAGTTTGTCCGGTTACATAAGGTGTCCGGTAACCCAGGAACAGATGTTAGTCATGTATCCAGTTAATCCACCTCCTAGGTCTGCACACTAACCATGATATTACGAGCGGAGACGATTAGTAGAGCTGGCCAAAACACAGGAGCAAGAGTATATTTATGATTCCGGCCTCCTTAGCTATCGTGAAGGTAGCACTTGCGTGAGAAATGCTGCATCTCCACGTTACCTTATATTTATCATCATTCCTCCTTATGTGCTACCATTACTCTGAATGCACATCCTCCATAAATTGATTCCAAAGCTTACTCCTCGTTCCCTTTTCTTCAGTCTCCCATGCGGCATCATTGTTCAGTTGCTCCATCCAACTACGCTGCATCTCTCCCCGTCTCGCTTCATCGCCTGTCTTCCACGCATCTTTCATCTCCTTGTATTGTTTTTGCACCTCTCTCGTCTTTCTATCTAGGGCCTGGCTGCGTTCTCTTAGGTCGGCTCCCACACTATTGCTAGGCAAACTCTCTAGCAGCCTCTTCCACTCTTAATAATGTTCCTCTGCAGCATAGATTGTCCACTCCCCACCCTTGCTAAAGTAGGCTGTACAGCTAGCAACGGGGCAGGGGAAAGGCTCATTCCGTCCCACATCAAAATGATGTCGGTCTAGAGCTTCCACCATAAGCGGCCATAGGCCATATCGCTGGAGGGGGATTTTCGTGTAACACTGATACAGAAGTTCGCCAAAGCTCCCAACTGGCCCCCTGAATATCTTTGGTGGCATCAGAATTGTTTTCCGGAACTTTTCCAGGTTTCCCTCCTCCCACACACCCTGTTCTGTTCGCCGAAGTAAACATCGTCGCCACGTAGCAGTACGCCAGGTGGTAGGGCGGGACGTCTGCTTTCTCTCCAGGAAGAGAACACAGGTCTCAATACCGTGGGGGGAGGCCTCGACGAGAAGCCGCAATGCTAGCGGAATCCGGTCTAAACCGTATTCTCGGCCAGTGCTTCCTTCATTATAGTTTAGGATAACCCTTTTCACATTTAGAACCCTGTCTCGTAGAGAGGCCCAGAAGATATCGACCAGGTTGCTTTGGATCTCCACCCTTTCATCTTCTTGTCGCATGCATATCCTGTTGTTTAGCACCGACGAATAGTCTATTTCGACATTTTGCACTTGTACGAGAAAGGCCATGTCCCACATTGAGTCGCCAGGGTAGGCTTTGTTTATGAGCCAGTGTGCATCTACTAGAAAGTATGTATCTGCCTTTGCCCAAAATAGCTTTAAGGCTTCAGTGCGAAGCTTTAAGGAGGTATGCATAAGCCGGAAGAGGGTGCTAGCAGGGCACATGGCGAGAACGTGAACCTGGATTTCCGCTGGAAGCCGGGAGAATGACCAAAAACTTGCATTGTGATGTGAGTTAACTGTGCAAACGTCGTTGGGTTGGACGTAGGCGTAGAAAGGAAACCGTTCCTCTCCGTGCTGTGTCATGTACACTACTCGATCGAGACCCTTGGTCCAAGGAGGGTAAGACAAGGTTGTGAGAAGGTTGCAGACCCCATAGCGATGCATGCCGACAGCTATGGGTTTGGGGCGTTAGAGGGTGGTAGGTTACGTTGTAGCGAGAAGGTAGTTTGTCAAGGCAGGTCCGTTGCAGCAACAAAACAGGCGTTATAACTACCCGTAAGCGCTAAGCTTCATTAACCCCTCCTTCCTTCCTAGGACAGAGGAAGCGGCACGTGCCCATGAAGCAGTAACCACCGCCTCCTCCTTGCCTAAACGCTTGTTTCATTATGGCCCTCTCCAATATCCCTACGCCGCCTAGGCCATGGCGTAATCAATGGAGTAAAGTTACTATGGGGTCTTTGTATAATCTAAAACCAAATTCTGATATTAGGATTGTTGAGGTACGGCCTACTATCCCACACGGTCTAACTTATTCCTTTCAGTATTGAAGCCGCGGTCTACATCCTGCTTCCTGTTTCATGTATTCACGCGTTTGTTTCCCATGTGTTCTGTCTCCCGTATGGTTTGTTCTATTTCCCGTTCTTCGTCTTCCTATGCAGCCTGTTTCCTATGCAGCCTGTTTCCTATGCAGCCTGTTTCCTATGCAGTCTGTTCTGTCTCCCGTTCTTCGTCTTCCTCTGTTTCCCATACTTTCTGTTTCCTATACGTTCTGTTACAGTTTGTTCTATTTCCCGTTCTTCGTCTTCCCATGCGGCCTCCATTTCCGTTTTCCTCTCGTTATGTATAGTCTACTATCCATACGGTGCTTGCTCCCATTTATTGGTGTAGGCTTTGTTCACGTATCCCTGGCTTTAAGAGGCGGTCAAAAGTCATTAACCGCGCGGGATATAGTACCACGCTTTGTAATCTTTGTTTTGGAAACGGGGAGAAAAGGCCGCGCGAGAAACATCATCAGCATTGTGGTACATTGAATGTGTCTAAATAGATGAAAACCCGCAACGCTGAGCAGGCCTAATATCTTGTTGTAGTCTCTTCCTGCAAGCTGTAATCTGAGCCAGGGCCTCAGTCGCTGTGTTGTCTGGCCCAGATTTCGCGGAAGGGGCTTGTGCGAAGAGTTCCTTGTCAGTTCGCGACGGCGTCAACGTGGGGTCTGCGAAGCTCGAAAGTGGGACGATGTTTCGATTTGAGTTGCACACTGACTGTCAAAGACTAATCGTGGCTGAATAACCAAAAGTCACCCTCGTTTATGTACGGGCTGCTCCCCCTGCTTCTCCTCCCATAGAACACCTCGGTTAGTAGCCAATTAGCGAAGAGAACTTGTGATTGAAAGAGTTAACATCCCTCCCTATGTCACCGGACACACTGTGTAACCGAACAAGGCTACCATTTATACACGTTAATTTTTTCGCTCGCGAATTTATTAAGCTATAGCCGTAGAAAAATTATTATCTAGCTATTTACGCTCTAGTAATTGGCTTGTAATAGGAAAATTACTGCAGTTTTGACCATATTGTTGATCATTTTGTTGACATTGTTAAGAGTCGCTTTAACGAATCTCCCCTGCAAAACTACCGCTCTTCGCTATTCTACAAATTCCAAGGTCATAGCAAGAAATCGCTATTAAGAGAGAATATTATTATAAGTTTTGGAGACAAATAATTTATCAAGAATGAGTATTCCGAGCATGACCGAATAGAAAGGAGTTTCATCGGCATTATGGGCCTTGGCGTTTGAATCTAATATAGATTAGCGCAGTTCTATAGTACCGTACTAAGCTAGTATTATTCCAGACACCGTACCTCTCTAACCACTATACCGTTCTAAGAGTGGCTGTGTTGCTGACTTTGTGGCTGTTATCGGCTTCCCGTTCCTGCACTTCGGTTATCCTGAGTGCACGGCGCTTAGAAAGGCGCTTACCAAATAAGTGTTAGCGCCTTTCCGCAGTGGTGTATGTGGCTTAGAGAGTGGCGATCTCATGGGTCGTAGCTACATGTACCTCTACCCTCCCATTATCTATACATTTCGAAACATCTACAAGAGTGTGGCCGGTACGGGTCGGCCATCTCATCTGCTAGCGGTGGCGACGCCATGTACCACGCTATTGTGCGCACCGCTGCTTTTACCTACGAGTATGCTTTCAACTTAACGCTAAGCACTGCTCTAGTGCTGCTCTAACGGCCCGCGCGTTCGCTTCATATTAATTCCAGATTGCTCAACTACAAATACCAACTGGAGAATACACGTCGATAACTCTCCGTAGGACGATTGATGCGCGCAAGATTGAGGCGGGTGTCGGGAGCTGGCCGGGCCCGCGAGTTGATTGGCGGCGTTCTGTAATTTTGGTACAGACATGCGAGCACAGCTGAGACGCCTGCGCCCCATAGAGGCCGCCCAGCACAATGGAATGTAACAACTCTCACAGACGTTTAGCATCATAGCGATCGTTGAGTTTTGCATGTAGACCATGGGGTAGACCATGGGGCCCTCTAGTATCGAGCTGCCTTTGAGCATCGCAGGTGCCGTGGCTGCAGTCGATGTAACAACAAAGTAAGTAATCATCAGGCATAACATCACCTCGTCGGTCGTGCTGGTCTCTCACGATGGGCATTACTCTGTGCAGCTCCACAGCTCATTATCGTATATAAGGTGTAGTTATAGCATCTCTATTTTGGAAAAATTCCTACTATGTCTCGTGCGGACCTTACAAAAGAGACTCTTGCTGTAAAAATCCAAACAAATAGTCATTAGGAATATCCAATGCTTAAACGCGTTGTAGGAACCGTCCAATCTAGCGCTTTTTAAACTGAGATGTCACTTAACTGCATAAGAACCTTGAAATGTCAGCTAACGGATATAAGTTCTATTATCGTGGGCCTGTACCTTCTCAATATATCTGACAGCAACAGTGACACCGTCTTCTTGAAGCTCAGATTCTTCGCCAAAATCCTCGTTCCCTAAGTCTAGACAAGTAAGGCAAGACTCCACGATTTTAGCATACTTTGTGCCCATATTCCTTGGAAGCTCCTTTGTGGCTAGAGAGAGAAGACGTGACTTGACGAGTTCTGGATGGCCAAATTCATTAGAACTCTCTGCGCAAAGCTCATAGGTGTGCGACCTAGTTGGGCTTTGATTCGGGGTGTACTCTACGAACGAGCTCCAAAGCCCGATCTCTAACAGACAAACTCCGAGGCTGTAAATATCATGCTGCATGATGTAACGATCTTGTATTCTTGATCCTTGGCGTCGAGGGTGCCAGTAGAGATTCTTCACCCAGTCGATATCCCCTCTCAATCGTGTACCATCTTGTTCACGACGAATTGTTTCGAACCCAAGAAGGAATGCTGACCCCAAGGTGGATTCTGAATCTCGAAACAAGATGATGTTTTCTGGTCGAATGTTCTTATGGACCATGTCGAAGGTATGGACGGAGGAGACAGCCCTTGCCAATTGGGTGGCCAACCGAAACCGGTCTGAAAGAGAATGGGTCTTATCGCTTGCCATGATCGCTGCACGGAGCGTCTCCGGCTCAGACATGCTGTCTGGCTTCCGGAAAACAAGGCTGAACTCGTTATTCTTCTCCTCATGAACTGCGGCGAGACATGTCAAAAGGCCAAATGTTGATGGGTTAGCGCTTTTAAGTCTTACGGCAAGCTCGCGAACCGTATCCTCTGAAGAATCGGATATCGAGTCCAAGATGCGCCACTTGTTGTCTACTTGTACAGATTTGACAGAACTGAAAGCGATCTTGACTATTTTGGCTGACTCCAGTTTTTCTGGTGGTAAGAAAACATGGGCAGAGCGAGTGTCCCTCGGCAGGTTACGCACTCCTATCGTTACTGCTATCATCTTGTGTCCTTGATGCTGGTTGTTCTCCTTAGCTCGATCCAGCTCCTCGTCGAAATGCTGGGATTGATATTTCATTATTGCAAACCACAGAGGATTGAATGAAAGGCCTTGCCACGATTCGACTTCCTTGATGGCCTTGTCTAAGCTATCTTTCTGTATCGCATAGTTTGTTCTTTCCTTTTTAGAAAGGGATTTCTTATACCTAGTAGTAGCGTCGGGATCACCAGATCGGCTTTTGATAAGGCCTTTGAGTTTAGCGTCTGCATAGTCGAGTTTTTGTGATAGGATTTCAAAAACATCTGTTTGTACTATTTGACCCTGTTCATCAAGTTGGTTTGCAATTTGGCGAAAGATTTTTAGTTGGGTTTCCATTTGCACGCAGTTGCTTCGCAGACGTGTACTTCGCTCGTAAATTTCCGTTTCAGCGTGTTTGAGAGTAGAACATGTCTCGGCGACTCGTCTGCAAGCTCTACCGGAGATCAGCTTTCAAATGTAAAGATCGGCCAGTGGGTTCCAAAGACAGGGCTAGGGGAGGTAAACGAGCAACAGAGCATTGAGACTTACTTTATTGCAACATCAATTGCAGCTACCGCACCTATAATGCCCAAACCAAGCTCGACGCCTGACATTCCGAAAATGAAATATTGGTTACGCTGAAGGAAGATGCGGGGAAGGTGACCGAAGGCGGCGCCAAACCGACAACCAATCCTTGCATGCTGACAGCGCACGTCCCCACTTCCCCTCGCATCCGAACTGGCAACGGAGCCCCTATATCTCAGCTGGCAATGAACAGAGCCTCGAGCTCCGACCATCCCCCATCTTGCATTTGGAGTGTATCATACTCCTTCGTCCTTCAGTATTATAATTGAAAGCACCTGAGAGGACTTGGTC
Source organism: Periconia macrospinosa (assembly GCA_003073855.1). Lineage (NCBI taxonomy): Eukaryota > Fungi > Ascomycota > Dothideomycetes > Pleosporales > Periconiaceae > Periconia > Periconia macrospinosa. Next base: position 22,201 of record KZ805634.1, read on the forward strand.
AAACGACCATCTCCCTAGAAGTTCCGACGCGGTTAGTTCCAGGTTAGGCTGAGGTTGTTCGTGAAGGTTGACAATGTCTAGATCCCAGCAATGTCTCAACTACCCGATCTTGTGCTGGACTCGAGACTTCGCACAGAACTCCGCGATTCGATAATTATTCATTCATACCTCGAGATCGATAGTGTGGGCGGACGGTTTTCTCGAAAAGAACACTGGAAGTCGGAACGATTTCTTGGACGTGGAGGGTTTGGACAAGTGCAGCTGCAAAGATGTGTTACAGAAGGTGGTGCAAAGCAGAATTCTCTTCGGGCTGTGAAGATTATCAGCAAGCCCTCGAATCCATCCGGGTCCTTAGATTGCAAACGAGAGTTGGAAGCGATTGCCAAGTTCTCACACGATCGAGTGAGCTAGATTACCTCAAAGGATGTGATTTCTCATCTAATAGTCACAACAGTACAAACGATGGTTCGTGAAATCGTTTGGTTGGTTTGAAAATCCAACCTCAGTCTTCATTACTATGGAATACTGCCGCCATGGAGATCTTCACCACTATCTCATTAGTCAAGGCGCTGTAGCTGTAGAAGACGTTCAACAACTAACATACCAAATACTCGAAGCTCTTGACCAAATGCATCAGAATGATTTTGCTCATAGAGATCTGAAGCCTGGGGTGCGTATTACTTTAGAATGAAGTGAATATCTACTAATATTATCAGAACATTCTTATTAAATCAATGCCACCAGAAGAGTGGTGGATAGTACTAGCTGACTTTGGTATTAGTAAGAGGGTAGGTGAAAACAGCGGACCTACAACAGCGATTAAAGGCACTACCACATTCATGGCGCCAGAATTGCTTGGATATCAAGATCAGGTTCGGCCTAAGTCTATCGCCGACTTTAAAGCAGCCGATATGTGGGCTTTAGGAGAGATTATTTTTCAAATGCTAACTAGCGAGACTACTTTTGAAAATACTATGGAGTTGATGAAATACTATCTTGGACTGCGAGGCTTCCCGTCGAACCGGCTTCCGACATCTATTGGAGATGACGGCCATAAGTTCGTTACTAGTCTTATGATGGCGTTACCGCAAGATCGAATAACTACAACTCAATGCATTCAGCACCGCTGGTTGAAGTCGCTGTGCGTCGTGGAGGAAGAGTTGGCTGCGCTGAACTTGGAACAAAGCAATCCACTGGTACCAGAAATTTCCTGGAATGAGCTGGCTTCGGCTCAATGGTCAAGGCTATCAGATCCTGAACATACACATACAGAGACAGCAGCGCAACGGAGACCGACGACGCCTACACACTTAGGCTCTTCTGGTATAAGACAAACTCAACTTGAATCGATATCTAGAAGTCCGCGGACCCAACGGCATATAAACATAGATCTGGAACCGTTAACCGTCGCGAGAATGCTCAACAGCCATAGGGATTCGGTTTACTCAGTAGCCTTCTCGCACAACTCTACCCAGCTGGCGTCAGGGTCAAAGGATAATACAGTTAAAATCTGGGATATAAGCAGCGGCGCGTGCCTCCAGACGCTTAAGGGCCATAGCAGTTCAGTTAACTCAGTAGCCTTCTTACACAACTCTACCTGGCTAGCGTCAGGGTCAAGCGATAAGTCAATTAAGATCTGGGATACGAGCAGCGGTGCGTGCGTCCAGACGCTTAAGGGCCATAGCGTTTGGGGCAAGGGCAAGGGCCATAGCGATCGAGTCTACTCAGTAGCCTTCTCGCACAACTCTACCCAGCTAGCGTCAGGGTCAGGGGATAGGATAGTTAAGATTTGGGATACAAGCAGCGGCGCGTGTCTCCAGACGCTTAAAGGCCATAGTTTTGCAGTCCTCTCAGTAGCCTTCTCGCACGACTCTATCCGGCTAGCGTCAGGGTCGAGCGATAAGACAGTTAAGATCTGGGATGCGAGCAGTGGCGCGTGCCTCCAGACTCTTAAGGGCCATAGCGGTTCAGTCCACTCAGTAGCCTTCTCACACAACTCTACCCAGCTGGCGTCAGGGTCAGATGATTGGACAGTTAAGATTTGGGATGCGAGCAGCGGCGTGTGCCTCCAGACACTTGACCGCCATTACAATACAGTTACCTCAGTAGCCTTCTCATATAACTCTACCTGGCTAGCGTCAGGGTCAACTGACGGGAGAGTTAATATCTGGGATGCGAGCAGCGGCGCGTGCCTCCAGACGATCAGGGGTGTTGATACTTGGGCCTACTCAATAGCCTTCTCGCACGACTCCACCCAGCTGGCGTTGGGGTCGAGCGCCTGGAGAGTCGAGATCTGGAGTGCCTCCAGCATTAGCTAGGATTGGTGCTTCGCTTCTACTAGAAGTACCTCTTGATGAGGCGACCCTGCACGAATTTGCCCGCGATAGCGCGCATAAAGCTAATAATAACTTCCTAGTATTAGAATAAGGTTCTAAGGCTTAGATAAGGTTTTCTACGAAGATTTAGAGTAATAAGGCTTAACGATAGCGCTGTAGAGAGGGAATTCTGTTACGCTATAAAAGAAGGTACTGTATAAATTAGGCTTGAAGGCGATCATCCGAACGTAGTTTTGGGGGAAGTGTTAATTAAGGATATTCTAAATTAGCTATAAAGGATTATTTTCATAAAATTATAGCACTATTCGTTGTGCATATAGAGTTATAGCTGCTTAAAGTTAAAATGCCCCTTATATGTCCTAGCACATAAGGTGTCTCGCTACGTAAGGCTGCACCTTATAGATAAGATGTGAGGTATAGATGGCCGTAAAGCAGCGTTGTAGATATAATCCTAAACTAGCATAGTCTCTGTATAGCAGTTAGCTTACGAAGCATGGTGGCATGCAGTGTGTATGAAGTGGTACTTTGAGTTGCCACTATTAGTAGGGAGGATGGCCGACCCGTTCCTGCCCTAGCCTTGCAAAAGAGCTGCTCGGTTTTTGGGCGTGCACAAAGGTCCTTAAAAATCGTGTTGTTAGTATCTAGGGCAGTAGGCGCTAACGTGTTTTGTAAGTAAAATTAGAGTCTCCTCCTAATTAACCTTTTCTAATTGTTTTTTAAGTAGGGATAACCTATCCTACTTAAGAAGGAGAAGGCGGGTACGTAGGTTAGAGAAGCGTTAATAGATATAAAACAAGCTGTCCGCTGCGATAAGTGTGGAGAACTAAGAGTATCTTTATAGGTAGTCTTTAACTAAACTTTATTAGCCTTCCTATTTATAAATTATCTTAACGCTATAGAATTGTACTCTATATAGGCCTTATCTTATATGTTTAACTTTTGCGAAAAGTTTTTTAAAGCTACTTCTTATAGAAAATATATATAGCGCGGAATTAATTTATTAATATAATAGCTTTATATATATTATTAGCGTTAGCTTTATAAGTTTAATACTAGGTTTACTATTAGTAGATTATAGTCTAATTTAACGAGCTCTATACCTATATATAATAACCTTGCTATTAGATAGGCCGTATTTAGTAAAAATAAACGCTACTTTTAAAATAGTAGATAAGTTTTTAAAGTGTATTAAGTAATTTATTAATTTTTTATTTAGAAGAGCTGCTAGGAAACATCTCTATATATATCTATAGCCTACTTTATAAAGAAGGCGGGGTTAGTAGTTAGAGCCTAAGCATATAGTAGGGGTGTATTAGGGCTAACTTTAGTAGCCTAATAGCATATGTACCTTACCCCGCGCTTTATAGCTTAGTATATAAAGTATATAAAAGATAGTATATAGTAGAGTAAGCTATTCTTCTGCGACTACACTTATAGCCTATTACTAATTATTTTATAATATTATTTAGCTTTATTATATAAGCTTAGAGCCGTTAAATAACGGAGAAATCGACTTACTATAGAAGTTAATCTATTTTAGGTTCTTCCTTAGCACTTCTAAATAGATCTATTCGATGAGTGCGAATCATCACTTTAACAAAGAGACGCTCTTTTACAGTAACCTGCAGGATGGCTGCTAGGACGTACGAGATATAATTCTTCTGACCGGAAATATAGTTTGCTGATTCCGTTGCCTTGCGACCTGCTTGGCTCTGAATGCAGATCTGGATGCAGGGCGTCGACTGCGTCTTGGCCTAAACCTACTTCGCCTGACCGGTGGACTGGCCAATCGGACTAGCCCGCAACGAGAATCCGTTATCAGCTCCCCTGCAACTCACTGGCCCCTCACCGGTCACAGTATCATATATATCCAAAGTTCTATTCGTCAAATTAAACCTCCGTGGATTTCCGTAACGTAAAATGTTTATTTCAATCTGCTTCTCGTTAAAGCCCGATGGACGCTGAGACGAGCCACTGGGCGATCCTTATTGGAGTCAACTTCCATAAAGAGAAGCCTTTACAGGGTTGCGTTCGAGATGTCGAAACCATGAAACATTGTCTCGAGAATTACCTTGATACTGGATTAAAACCTCCACAGATTGTTACGCTGACTGCAACTTGTCCTGACAACCCAAACGCTACGTTCCCAACTGAGAAACCAGACTCATGGCCGACGTACGAGAATGTGATTTCGAATCTTGAGGACATTACAGCTCGAGCAAAGCCAGGGGATTTCGTCCATATTCATTACTCGGGGCACGGCACGCGACTTCAGCCTGATCCAGAGAGCAGCAAAAACGATGAAAATACTGAAAGTCTTGCTCTTGTTTTGTTTGATCCCGTCGAGGGAAGTCGCTATTTATTCGGTTCGGACTTGGTAAACAAGCTCAATAATATGGTGCAGAAAGGCCTGTTGCTCACAATTGTGCTCGACTGTTGCTTCTCAGGAAGCGTTGTGCGCCACGGAAATTTACCGGATGCCAGCATTCGAACCGTCCCTTACGACCCTAACGTCGACGCTGCATATCCTCGAGAACCCGTTAGCCCCCCCAATCACACAATGAAACCAGCTCTACGTGATACTCACGTATTACCAGAATGGCTGATCAATCCGGAAGGCTACACAATCCTCTCAGCATGTGGACCCCACCAGGTAGCCGAAGAGCTTACCATCGAATCGGGGAAGGCTGCTGGAAAGAAGAATGGTGCTCTGTCTTTTTTTCTCGCGTTCACATTGATCTCTTTATGGAAAAGCCGCACCCAGATAACTCACCAGTCTCTGTATCAGCACTTATGTGTCCAATTTCATGTCAACTGGCCGAGACAAACTCCGATGCGCTATGGAAATGGACATCTTTCTTTTTTTGGAAAGCCGAGGCCCGGCCTAGATGCAAGCTTTTTCCCGGTCTTCAGGAAAGGCGAACACGATCAGTTGCAACTGGGGGCAGGCCTAGCACATGGTGTGTGTGAGGGTGATGAGTTCGCGATATACCCATTCGACTCTCCAGATGATACCTCCCTCGATATGAGGAATATCCCCTACAGGCTTACGGCTAATAACGTTCAGTCTCTCGCATCAGATTTGATAGGAACTGAGCCAGTCTTCAGATTCTATCAAACCAAGCCCGGGTGGAAGGCTAGATTGCTTACAAGGCTGTCTTCTTGCAAGGTCCCTGTTAGGCTACTGCCCACTGTGAATGATCGGACTCAGTGGATTCTATCTGCGGAGCACAGGCGATTCATTTCTCTCCATGCAGAGGATGTGGAAGAACGAACCTGTCTATTTAACGTTACCCTTAATAATGGCAGGGAGTACGAGATCCTGGATGACTCCTACCAGAGCATTGTCTCCTTGCCCGCAATACCATCGCAAATGCAAGGGGCATCCCGCCATGTCACAGATATCCTGGAGCACCTCGCAGCCTTCACACATTTTAAGGGAATCGATAATCGGACCCCAGATGCTTCGTTTGAGAACTCCTTCAAACTCCGTCTCGCGGATAGCAATGGGCAAGACCTTACCGAACTGGGTATGATAGAAGCTAAAGAGGAAGGTGTCTTGTGTCTCACAGTTGAGAACTATGGAAATCGTCCGATATACGTGGCTGTGTTTGACTTGGGCCCAGAGTGGCAAATTGATAACCTTTTATCTCAAGAAGGTGGAGGGGGGTTTGGGGTATTCCCACCGAGCACAGGCGTTTCTAGTGGCAAGGAACAAATATCGTGGCGCATGAGCATCCCGCAGTCATACAAGAAACAAGGTGTGCGTCAATGCCATGACGTTCTGAAGGTGTTCGTTACGAGCAGGGCAAGCTCGTTCGAATCAATGCTATTGCCTAAAATTCCGTTATCCACTACGAGGTCAGATGGATCATGTGCCAAGGACTACAACAGGCTATCAATGTTCTTATCGAGGCTTACGGTATCTTCACGGAGTGAGTATGACTCTGAGGATGCATGGGCAGTCCGCGACTTTTTCATAAACACCAGTATGAAATGATTGAGATGTTCCATATTCATTATCTTCGGCGTTTGTCTGCCTTGATTGCCGGTTAAATTTCCGTCTTGATGTCTCTTCAGTGAATTCATTAGTATAAAACGTGAACTTTTATAGTCTCAATATTCATTTGCGTCTACCTAGACCTTGCATTGTTCCGATGATTTTAACAGGCGTATCGGTGTTTTACCCGAAAGTAGTGAGGCGTATGCGGTCTTCTACCCAACTTCCACGATAGTCAAGCAGCGATCAGACTTTTTTCCTCTACTTTTGTTCCCTCCTTGACCAGATTTCCATTTGCGAGACTCAAAGTATACTTTGGGCCCTCAGACACGGATGCCACTACGTAGGGACCTTCTTTCTGTGTAGCTACAATGAGATAAACCGAGTCTCCGAGGCGGAACTTGGGTTCCTGTAGAAGCAGTTAGTACAGTGGTCGTCATAAGCACTTGATACTTCCAGTTGCATATTTTGTAACCAAAGGTCGGCCGGCGTCATTCTGAAAGCTGAATTGCGGCATTTCATTATTCGCACTGCAAGTGTCAGCGAGCGTCTCTTTGTTAAAGTGATGATTCGCACTTATTAAATAGATCTATTTAGAAGTGCTAAGGAAGAACCTAAAATAGATTAACTTTTATAGTGAGTTAATTTCTCCGTCGTTTAACGGCTCTAAGCTTATATAATAAAGCTAAATAATATTATAAAATAATTAGTAATAGGCTACAGGTGTAGTTATAAAAGGACAGCTTACTCCGCTGTACACTATCTTTTATATACTTTATATATTAAGCTATAAAGCGTAGGGTAAAGTATATGTACTATTAGGCTACTAAAGTTAGCCCTAATGCACCCCTACTATATACTTAGGCTCTAACTACTAACCCCGCCTTCTTTATAAAGTAGGCTATAGATATATATAGAGATGTTTCTTAGCAGCTCTTCTAAATAAAAAATTAATAAATTACTTAATACGCTTTAAAAACTTATCTACTATTTTAAAAGTAGCGTTTATTTTTATTAAACACAGCCTATCTAATAGTAAGGTTATTATACATAGGCATAGAGTTTATTAAATTAAACTATAATCTACTAATAGTAAACCTAGTATTAAACTTATAAAGCTAACGCTAACAATATATATAAAGCTGTTATATTAATAAATTAATTCTACGCTATATATATTTTTTATAAAAAGTAGCTCTAAAAGACTTTTCGCAGAAGTTAAATATATAAGATAAGGCCTATATAAAGTATAATTCTATAGTATTAAAATAATTTATAAATAGGAGGGCTAATAAAGTTTAGTTAAAGACTACCTATAAAGATACCCTTAGTTCTCCGCACTTATCGCAGCGGACAGCTCGTTTTATATCTATTAACGCTTCTCTAACCTACGTACCCGCCTTCTCCTTTTTAAGTAGGATAGGTTATCCCTGCTTAAAAAACAATTAGAAAAGGTTGATTAGGAGGAGACTGCCATCCTCTTCCTCGGAAAGAGCCGATGCGACGGTAATAATGAAAGAATCCGCATCCTTTCGCAGATTGATCTTGCATTAGCAGACTATGGTTTGTGCTGTACCTCAACTTGAACAAAACGCCATTAACATACTGTGCAGATGCTATGGTAGAGAGGAATAATAAGATGCTTACTTGCGTACCTGCAAGTTCACGAAACATATTAAGTCTGCAAAATTGGGTCAACGGCAATGCTTGCTTAGCCAGAGAAGAGACTGCGTACCTCACATACCTCAATGACCTGGTTAGCGTTACCTCTTCAGGTGACGATATGGCCGACATATTCAAAGCTTGGATAGAAGACAAGCTGGTGGGTCTCTGCAGAATCTTTTCAAAGGTCAGGATATGTAACAGCTATCTCAAAGTCTGGGCTAAGAATGACAAGGACCCTCAAGATATCTCAAGAGACTCAAATGTATACGTATTCTCCGGGTCGTTCGCAGCAAAAGCAGCCCGAGCGCTGATAGCATCCATCCTCATTTTGTTCTTACTGGCTCCGGCAATTATCTGCAACTCGATCAACGGTTTGACACATCGAACGATAGTAGTGGTAACTGCCACCATTCTAGTCGTTGCGGCACTCTCGAGCTTAACCAAGGCGAGAACGGTCGAGATTTTCATCGCTGGAACAACGTAAGAAAGGCTTCCCCCCCGAGATGTTTTTTATATGGCCGTCAAAAGCATAGGCTAACTAACCCATATGCACATAGTTACGCGACCGTCCTGGTTGTCTTTATTTCTGGCACGAACTTGACCACGAGTTAAGGAATGAATGAAACTTTGTATGGTGCAAACCACCTGTCAGCTGTATGCGTAAGGAGAGATATCAATAGAGTGTGTGAATCTGAAGTGTTCTTTTCATAACTGCTACATAGTCGTGCATCACTGGGTCTACATGGTCTATGTCTAAGTTTGCACAAAATCGCAAAATCGCTACGTTATTCACTTTAGATGGACTCTGCATCAAAACGTGTTTGACAACAGCACATACGGAAACTAGAACGTATTGCATCCACCTGCATTTTGGACGTCCTGCAGCGGGACAGTGAGGTGCGGGGTAAGAAACGGGCGACTTCTGGGTTGCGGGCCGGTCCGACTGGCCTGGCTCACCGGTCAGCCAAAATAGGTTTAGACCAAGAGTCAGTCCCCACCACACCCCGCATTTAGAAGCAGGCAGGGCGCAAGAGCAACAGGAATCAAAGCAGATTGCATTTCCGGTCAGGAGAATAATGCCCAACGCGTTCGGACAGACCGTCCCGCAGGAGACCGCGAAAGGACAGGCAATACATCCTCCTCCCATGAGCGGGTTTGTAGCGTAAAGCCACCGCACTGATCGCCTCGAGGTCTTTGTATGAGAAATTGCCACTGTCCGTAGGCTACAGCCCATAGCCCATAGCGTGGCTTACGGAGGAGTCATGAAGCCTGGTAAGCAAGCGAATGTAGTACACGCTGCCTAGGCACACAGCGGGGTGTATTCGTTGTCAAACTTACGCTTTTATAAGAAACATACTGAGACGGCGTCACGAGGCTGGCAACACGCGGCAGAAACAAGTCAGCTAAAGACAATGTCCCAAGCTAGGACAATGACAGAGACGACCGGAGCGACCGCAACTGAAGTGGAGTCTTTGCTTGCGCCTGGACAGGCGGTTGCCTGGATACGGGGTTCCTGTATTTCCATGCTGCGGCTTTCTTGGACAGAGACAGCAAAGAAAAAGCCTTGACATATATTGGACGAGGGGCTGCAATACACATTAACTATACGGTACTGATGCCATGAATAGTCTGCAGTAGGAAACTGGTCTCGTTCGATAGTGTATCTGAGACGTCCAAGAGGTGGTTAAATAGAGGTGGGTAAGGACCCCTCCACTCCGCCCTTGGGGCCACTTCAACGTCCACTTCCACTGTCAGACACACGACCGAACTCCATTTCTTCTACCCTGTTCCGTAAACCTAGAACCACATCTATATGGTCCATCCGCAGAGGCTTGTCGCGCGCGGCTAGAATCAGGGATGTCTTGATTATGTTCTTGATATCTCGTCCGTTGATCTTCGTCTCCGCCAGCTTATCGAAATCGGTATCGCTGAGTTGAACCTCTGCTGGTGGTAGACGGTTTATGAAGTTTCTCCAGACCTGCTTGCGTGCGGAGCTATCAAGGTCCTTATAAGGGATGACTAAGTCTATACGCGACCTAAAGGCTGGATCGATCGTGCTGATTCGGTTTGTGGTGAGGAAGAGGAGGCCTTGGTAATACTCGAGCTGACGCAGAAAGATCGCAACAAGTTCGTTACGTTCTAAGCTGTTCGAAGATCGGGCTTCAAGAAAGACGTCGGCTTCGTCGAGAAGCAGCATTGCTCCCCAGATTTGGCTGCACATAAGCGCATTCTTGAGAGCCTTCTCAAAATCAGCAGGTGTGCTGCCCAGTTCACCAGCACTCAGTATGTATAGTGGGACTCTGGCTCTTTCCGCAACTATTTGGTGTTAGCAATGTGTCACGTCGTGGGGCATGAAATTTGACAGACTGGCTTCTGCGGTGAGTGTTTTTCCCACCCCCGGTGGCCCACAGAGAAGGATAACAATTCCTTCACCTTTGTGTTCGACGAAATCATCAAATCCCGTTTTATGAGCTCGATGGTCGGCAAAGGCCGTTAACGCGACCTTGTCTTTGTCGTCGAGCACAAGGTTTTGATATGGAATATCGTTCCATGTGAGGTCCCGGACTTCGCTTACGTTAAGGCGACCTGGGAATTGGTTAGTAATGATTCCATGCATTGTGCTTTGATAATATTCATATACGTACACCATTCTTTTGCCTTTAAATCGAACCCTTTCACAAGAGGGGCGGTGGTCAATCGTTCCTCGTCCGTCAAAGCCTCAATGTCTTCTTTTCTCTCATCCTTCTTGCTGTCGTTCTTCTGGGTCGGTTCTTTCCCTTCGCAGGATCTCAGGTCCACAATCTTTCGCAGGAGCTGAGGTGGGACTATATTTTGACACTTATAGAAAGCGTGAGCGTCCACAATGACGCGACCATTGATCTGTGGAAGTTAGTGCTAGATTCGTTGCCTTGTGACTCGTCATCTTAGAGGTGTCCTCACCGGTTCAGCAACCAATTTTTTGTGGGATTCGCCAGGCTCGCGTCTCATCACAAGTTTTCTTCCTACGCAGGTCTTCACGTGAAACCCTCGAAGAGACTCAAACATTCGACCCCGTGCAAGTAATCCCTCTTGAATTTTCTGCTGATCAGGAGCGAACTCAAAAGGGTATACGCCCATTCTACTGAGTAGTCGTGGTTGGTCGAACTGAAGCACTTTTTCAGAGGCCAATGCGAAACCAGTCCGACTTCCATCCCAGTCAATTTGCCCAAGAGTCAACGTCCAGTAGGGCTTGTCCCTGTTTTCCCTTGCGCAATCATAGTCGTCGTCCTCCGGTTGGACCAGTTCTGCGGCCACGAGCTTGAACAAGCAATCATTCCCGTGTTCACGGGAGAACATGAGATCTCCGGGAGCAAAAAGTAGCCATAGACTCTTGAAATCCGAGACCCCAGTAAGTTTAGCTTCTTTTAAGGCCGACATGCTGATGGAGAGGAGCGGTTCGATTTCTCGGCGAAAAATATGCATCTCCATTTTCGTCACTTTGTTGGTCTCTGCCTCGCACTTCCGAGTAAACCTCTCCCAGCGGTGTACGAGTGGCTTGAAAGGAGGAAAAAATGTGAATGGATTATCATCCGGAAACCAGTTTGGATAGTCCTCGAAAATATCGGCAAATACAGTCCTCAGGCGCTGGCTTTTGAGTTCGATTGAGTGGACTGCCCATGCATCCTCCGCCTCCTTTCTCGAAAAGCGACGAACGATAATGTGGGACTCTCCCAGCGCCTTAATTCGACGTTCTTCGAGTACAGGATCTTGAAGCTCGGACCATTTGGCATTCCGAGGCAGAGTAGAAGAGGAATGATTGTATAAGTCTCATAGCACATATTGAGCCAACAGGCTGTTCGGTGGTGGGCTCAGTCATTGTGGGGAAAGTACTGAGAATGGGGTTTGTGAATCAAAACTTGAGAGAATGTATTGAGTCTTGTGTGAGGGTGTATTGGTCGCGAGTATATAATGCTTCATGAGCTCAATTTCCTACCTGTGATTATAGAGATTCGAGTAACGATTGAGAATGGAATATCCGACCTACTGACCGGTCACGAGCTGAAGGTCACGAATGCGTAGATGTGGCTGCTAAGCCCTGCCACTTGCATCAGCTTTGTTACAGAGGCCAGCCACCTTGTCGAGTCTCGCTGTAAGTCATTTGATCCCAACAATACCTTCGCAGGCAACAGTGCCTGCTCATATGTTTCACTGCGTGGCCTAGCTAGGCAGCAGGACTCTTAATATTGGTGCATTCAAGAGGCAAGGGCAACAGCCTCACTATCCGCATCGCTGGCCACTCTTTTCCTCAACACATCGTAAGCTATTTGACCGGGAGCTCGACGCGGCCGTGTTGGAACTGAAGCAATGCAGCGCCGATCCTGGCAAGTCGCTGACCGGTTGCACGATGTGGGCGTATAGAAACTGCAGCAATGCAGCGCTGGTCTTGGTAAGCTATTGACCAGTTGCACGACATAGCCGTGTATGAACTGCATCGATGAAGAGCTGGCCCCGAGAAGCTGTTGACTGGTAGCGTAACGTAGTCATTTGTGAACAGCGGTGATGCCGTACTGATAAGCCATTGACCGGTAGCGCGACATGGCTGTCTTCGAGGCGTTGACCGGGAGCGTACGAAGGTGATAATGTAACCGGTGAAAGGCCAGCGAATTGTAGGGGAGCCGATAACGGATTCTCGCTGCGACCAGTCCGATTGGCCAGCCCACCGGTCAGCCGAGGTAGGTTTAGACCAAAACATTGTCGACACCCTGCAATCCAGACCTGCATCCAGACCTGCATTCAGAACCAGGCGGGTCGCGGGCAACGGAATCAAGCAAGCTACATTTCCGGTCGGGGAATTAAATCTAGTACGTTCTAGCAGCCGTTCTGCAAAAGAGCAGTCAATATTCTCTGTGTGTGCAGCCACGTTATGACAGGTGAAGGTATGGGGCTAATTACGGAGGAAACATAAAGCTTGCCAAGCAACCTAATATAGTGCAGGCTGCTTAGGCACAGCAAGGTGGATCTCTTGTCGACCTTATCCTTCTATAACGCGATCTATAAGAGTAAGAAAATAAACTGTACGGCGTAGCAGGAGACGACAAAACGCAGCGCAAGCATCTGTTTAAAGACGAAACCTTAAGTTAGCGCAATGCTAGAGACGACTAGAGCGACCGCGGCTTAGGCTGCGCACGAGCTTAAAGAATTAGAGAAAGACGGATTTCGCGAAATCTTAACGTTGAGTATATTAGCAAATAAAGTAGGCGATCCGGCGCTAAATCTTAATAAGCTAATTACTATACGTAATCCCTAACGCGCTGCCTTTCTGTCTTGTTAACGAGCAGATTTAAGTAGACAGGTTCGATGGACGATTTTAACCGTGCCGTTAAGGCTGCTAAAATGGCAGCAAAGGCCGCGCCTTAAGGCAACCCTAATCTAGCTCTAACATTGCTCCGCCTTAGATTCCAGGTAGGCGAAAGATATAAATAGATAGGTTTAATAGACGACCTTAGCCGTACAATTAAGGTTTCCAGCATATTAGTAGAAGCTATGCCTTATAACTACCCTAAGCAACATTTTATTATAAGCAACCTTAAAATTTAGCTTAGTAAGCTCTTTAATCAGACAGGATTAATAGACGATCTTAACTATACTATTAAGGCTGCTAATATAGCAGTAGAAGCCACGCCTTAAAACTACCTTAGTTAAGCTTATTAGTTACGTAACCTTAGGACCTAGCTTAGTAAGCGATTTAAACGGACGGGTTTAATAGACGACCTTAATTGTGCTATCTATGCTCTTGATATAGTAGTAGCGGCTACACCTCTAAACTATCCTAATTAAGCTGCTATATTAAACAACTTTAAAAGCTAGCTAGGAATTTAATTTAAGTAGATAGGTTTAGTAGATAATTTTAATTGCATTATTATGGCTGTTAACACGGTTATAGAAGCTGCTCCCTAGAATCACCCCTATCTAGCTACTATATTATACAACCTTAGAGTTTAGCTTAGTAAGCAATTTAAGCTAATAGGTTTAATAGACGATTTTAACCGTGCTGTTAAGGCTGCTAAAATAGTAGTAAAGGCCACGCCTTAAAACCACCTTAATTAAGCTAATATACTAAATAACTTCAGAATTCGGCTTAGGGGGTAATTTAAACTAATAGGATTAATAGACAATTTTAACCGTGCCGTTAAGGCTGCAGAAATGGCAGTAAAGGCTGTGCCTTAAGGTAACCCTAATCTAGCTCTAACATTACTTAGTTTTAGAGTCTAGGTGGGCGAAAGATATAAGTAGACAGGCTTAATAGACGACCTTAACCGTGCTATTAAGGTTGCTAGCATGGCTGTAGAAGCCACGCCTTACAACTATCCTAAGTAATATATTATTCTAAGTAACCTTAGAATTCGGCTCCGTACGCAATTTAAGCAGATAGGATTAATAAATAATCTTAACCGTGCCGTTAAAGCTGCTAAAATAGCAGCAAAGGCTAGGCTGTTAAATAGGTATAGGTTAGGTTATAGTTGGGTTGCTAAGAAATGGGTTATAGTTGGGTTAGGGTTAGATTATATAATATAACCTAACCCTAACCATGACCCTAGCTTACTATAACCTAACTATAACTATAACCTATTTCTTAGCAACCTAACCATAACTATACCTATGCTTACTTAGACCCTATTATAACCCAACTATTTTCTACCTATTTAAATTTTTTTTTTTTTTAAGTAGTTTCTTTTTATATAATTACAGTGGGGGTTTAAGAAAAAAGAGTAATACTTTTTCTTTACTTTTTTAAATAGCTATAACTTTTTTAATTTAAGAGCTATAAATATAATCTTTATAGATTTGAAAAGCTAG
>KZ805635.1:0-27985 GCA_003073855.1 Periconia macrospinosa
TTTAATAAAATTTCCTTTTTTTAGCCCCCACTTTCTAATATCTCTAAACCTACATATTTAAATTTTCTAAAAACTAAGTATATTATAGATAGTATACTTATAAGCTTATATTAAAAATTTTATAATTTATTATAGTGTAATAAGGGAGATGCACGGTTACGCACGGCCTTTTTTTGTTAGTAAAAGAAGTGATCGACTCGTATGCCTGATCGACTCGTATGCCGATTACGTTATCCTTTTTTAGCTATTAATACTCTTTAATCCTAAATACGCTTTCTTTTATATAATTTACGTTGCGTAGCGGCTTTATTAGCTGCTTAAAGCTTAGTATTCTTTTTTTACGCTAATACTAGCTTATACGTAATTATAGCTGCGCCTTTTACTAGCTTTTTAAACGCCTTAACTATAGATATTAGGGAGCTATCTATATGCCTTTAAATTTTCTGCTTTACTAGCGTTAATTACGATCTAAATTCTAGAGTATTTCCTAGCGTCTATAACTACTAGGAGTCTTTATTAATAATAGGTAGTAAAGGCGTACGAAGCTTAATATTAAGCTTTAATATTACTACGTCTAGGTTAAAAGGAACTAAGCTAGCGCCTTAGAAGCCTCTTTAAATATTCTTTTTAGTAATTAAAGCTTTAAAAGTAGTAATAAAGTAAGGTAGGAACTTAGTTTTTATAATATAGGTAATTTAGTTACGCATTAGATTTTTAGCTTAGCGCTTATACGCTTTTTTTAATAAAGTAAAACACCCTATATTAAGGGGCTGTAAGAAATAGGATAAGTAAGTAGGTATATAGAGTATAATAATTTTGTTAGCCTTATAGTAATCTTAGAATTTAAATAAGTTATAGCTCTTATAGCTATTAATAATAAGTAGACGTATAGCACTAATAGTACGCTTTTTTATATACTTATTAAAGTGCTTTAGCTACTATAAACTAAGCTTATTTATTATTTAGCTGTTCTTAGAAACTATAATAACCTAGTTAAAAGGTAGATTCTCTTTCTTATACTAGGTAGAGAGGTAGTACTTACCCTAAAAAATAATAAAAGGTAGAATTACCTAGCTTATTACGTTAATGCCTTAAATAACTATAGCCTACTTCTAGTTACCCTATTATACGCTTTTTAGCTATTTTTAATACTTAGAGCCTATAACTACTACTCTAGTTAGTATTATGCCTATTATAAAGCTAGACTTATTAAAATTATAGGTATCTTTATCCTAGATACTATGCTTAGATTTCGTATTCTTTATAAGGCGGAACCAGCCCTATATAACTTCTAGATCCTTATAGAGGGCTCTCTTATAGTTATACTTTTAATTAAACTTTATTATAAGTTTTAGCTAGCGCTTAACAAAGTTTATAGCCTAGTTCTAGCCTACTAGTTCTAGGCTACGCTTAGCCTATAAGGAATTAGCTTTATCCGCTATAGTAGCGAGCTAGGACAGAAATCTTTAAGCGTTTAGGTTAAGTATATCTTAAAGAAGTACCTGCTCTTCTATCTTTAGAAGATTAATTAAATTAGGCGCATAATTGCGTTAAAAAGTAGTTCTAGCACGTTATGTACTTAGTATACTTTAAGGCACGTTATAGATCTGTGCAGCGCGTTATTAAGATAGTGTTGCGTCTTATTTAATAGCCTAAAGTATAAGCTATATTCTAGCCTCTCTTAATTCTAATAGCTAAGTAGGTTGTTAAGACATTAAAGAAACTATTAGTTAATAGTATACTTTGGTGCGGGCTTGGCAGAGTAATTAGCTCGCTTGTGTGATTAGCTCGCTTATGACCTACGTTATAATAAATAATAATATTAATATAAATACCTAACTTAATAGGCTAGCTATAATAAACTATTATAGGAACTAGCTAAATATTTATAAAAAAATACTATAGTAATCTAATTCTATACCTAATACTTATTTAAATTAAACCTATTTTTAAATAAAAATAACCTAATACTTAACTATTAAGATCTAAAAAGTCTTAGGTTAATTTTTATAAATAACTAGTAAGAGAGTATAATAACGTAGTGTAGATAGGGTAGTAATATAATAAATTATATTTCTAAAAAGTAAATACTAACTTAGAGTAAATATAAGAGCTATAAAGGTATCTTATCTAAAACTATATATATAAGGGGCCTTATCCTTCTTACTATAAGGAAAGTAAAGTTATCTATTTTATAGTAAGGTAAATAAGGTAGTTATATGTACTAAGCCTACTTTTACCTACTACCTAGTAAAGTAGTTATATAATATTATATAACTAAAGCTACGGGGTCTAAAGGTGCCTCTTATTAGTAGTATCCTAGTACGTAACTATAGGTTAGTATTAACTAAGGTCCTAAATTATAATACTACCTTCCCCCTTTTTAAAGTTTATCTTAAACCTATATATAATTAGTAACGTTTCTTCTATTATTTCTTTTTCCTTTTCTTTATAACTTTTTTATACTAACTATACTTTTGCTACGCTAAGTAGTTCTTTACTTTACTTTTAAAATTTAATAAAATAGTTCTAAGTCTTCTATACCTTATAATAGATGTTTAGTAAGTAATCTAAAGTGTATTATAATACTAGAAAGTTCTTCTTATTTAAAATGCTTAGAGTACATTTATATAAGTAAGCTTTACGTAAATATATTATAGATATTTTTAGATAAAACTTATAAGGAGTATTAAAAAAAGGTAGAAAAAGATAAAAAATTACTAGTAGAAGTAATAGCACGTCTACTAAAAAATAAGAAAATCCTAAAATAGGCTAAAAAACGTATAAAAAAGAAAGTATTATATTTTATAAATAAGTTACGTAAAGTTAAAAAAGAAGTAAATATAGTAGAGGAGAATTATCCTATAGTAGATACTCTAGTAGGTTTCTTACTAGCTATATAGTTAACGTTAGCCTGCCTAAATAATATAGTTAGCGTTATTCCTTTTACTAAAAGTTCTAGGTTATAAAGTAAGCTACTTTACGCTCTAATATTTATTAAGTTTTTATTAATAGTTTCCTAGATATTTTTTAGGTTTCTAAGTGTTCTTCTCTAATAGGTACCTTTTCTACTTAATTAAATATTTCTTACTTTATAGGCTAAACCTATACTTTAGTATTCTTTTAACTTTAAACTTATTTTTTTTTTCTATTTTAAAATAAAATGTTTTTTATAATACCGCTTTAGGGCTTATAGGTTCTAGTAGCTTTATATAGAACACTAGGTATATTTTAGCATTTTCTAGAAGCTAGAGCTAATAGTTAACTAGATTAATAATAGTATTAATTAAAAATAGTCTAACTTTAATATAATCTAGTTTCTTACTTAGTCTTTTTATACGTAAATTTATTATTTATAAATATACTTTATCCCCCTCGTTTAGCTAAGGTGCTATTTTTCTTTTCTTATTAATATAGGAGATTAATTATTATTATACTTTAAGCATGTTTTCCTTTAGTTTTTTATATACTTTTTTAAGTTCGTCTACTATTTATAGTGCTTTTTATATTTTTATTATTAGATATATTTATTTAAAAACATTTAAGTGTTTTCTATAATTCGCGAAATATAGTGTTTTACCTATTACTTCTAATTTTTAATTATTATATACTAGTTATACTATTAGTAATAAGGAAATCTAGTTATTTTAGTACTAATTACTATATAGCCGTAGGTATATAATTATTATTTAATTTATACGTTCTATTTATCTATCTATTTTAGGGTAATATACTATTAATAGTTTTTTTTTTATTCCTATTAAAGCTATAAGAGTAGTCTAGAAATTAGATATAAAGAGCTTATCTCTATTACTAATAATTATCTTTAGTATTTTATAATTTTGCACTAATTTATCTAGGAAAATATATACTAATTATTCTACTAAGTAGTTCTTATAATATAGGATTATTAGTACATACTTAGTAAATCTATCTATAATAACTAATATATAGTTATACTATACTTTAGTAATAGGGTCTTATAATTCTAGAAATCTAGATATAAAGTCTATAAAGATATCTTCTTAGGGTGCTGTTAGTATTAGTATAAGTTATATTTTTCTATATTATATATGCGTATTACACTTATTCTTTTTATAATTATTACATTAATTAATATATTATACGACTTTATCTTTTATATTTATAAAGTTATAGTTTCGCCGTATAAGTTCTATAGTTTTTATAATTCTAGGGTGTCTATATAGAGGATTATTATAATATTAGTAGATAATCTTTTTTTACTATTCTTTTAGTACTTTATTAGTAATCCTTAGGGTAGTATTAATACTTTTAAATTAGTAGGGTCCTATAGTTCTATTATAGTTTTTTTATAGAATTACTTAGCGTACTTCTATCTTTTCTCCTATAATGTCTAATTATTTATTAAGTATATTAGCCCTACTATTATCTTTTCCTAGCGTATACACTATCTTAAACTAGAATTATCCTAGCTTTTCTACCTATCTAACTTATTATCTATTTAGATCTTTAGTTATTATAAATATAACTAGATTTTTATAATCTATATAAATAGTAAACTTAGAGCAGCTTTTGTAGTAGATTCTCTAGTGCTAAACTATATTAATAATAGCTATTAGTTCTTTATTATAGATATTATATTATTTTTCTATAGCTATAAACTTTCTAGAGTAGTACGTAATAGAGTACTATTTTCTATCTTTTTTTTATATTATATATACTCCTAATATAAGATTTAAAGCGTTAGTTTCTATTTATATTAGCTTTCCTAATTAGAACATAATTAGTATAGGAGCTAAAATATATATATTCCTAAGCGCCTAAAACGCATTTTCTTTTACTTCTATTTATTAGAATATCTATTCCTTTTTTATAAGTTTTAAAAGTAGAATTAAGGTTTTTAAAAAGTTTTTAATAAACTTTTAATTAAAGTTATAGAATTCTATAAAAGATTATACGTCTTTTAGATTCTTTAGTTATAGCTAGTCTTTAATAACTTATACTTTTTCTAGGTTTTACTTAATTACTCCTTCCTAGATTATAAATTCTAAAAACTTAACTTATTTCTTATAGAATTTGCATTTTTCTAGTTATACTTATAGATTTACTTTCTATAGCTTCTAGAATACCTAGTATATATATTTTTTATAGTTTTTTTTATTTTCTAAGTAGATTAAGATATTATTTAGGTACGTAATAACTAAGATATCTAATTTTTCTTATAAAATGTTATTAACTAAAGCTTAGAACGTAGCTAGTATATTAGTAAGTCTAAAAAGTATAATAGTATACTTAAAGTGTCTATAGTAAGTGTAAAATACTATTTTCTATTTTTTGCCTTTCTTTATTTATATTAAGTAGTATCTATCTTATAGATCTACTACTATAAAGATTTTAGCCTTTATAAGTCTATATTATAATTTTTTAATATTAAGTAGTAGGTATTAGTTCTTAACTATGTTGTTATTAGTCTTATAGTAATCTATATATATTTATAGCTTCCTATTCTTTTTTTTTATAAAAAAAGTTTTATATACTACTAGTAACGTTAAGGGTTATATATATTATTTTACTAGTTATTTTTTAGTGTATTTTTATATAGCTGCTAGCTCTAATTTAGATTTTAGGCGTAATAGGTTAAATAGTAGTTTTATTTTATCTTTTAAGACTATTTTATAGTTCTAAGGCTAATGCTTAGGTAATTTAAGCTTAGGTTCTAAGTTTTTAAATAATACTTTATACTTCTAATACTATATAGAGACTTTAGAAAGTATATTTTTTTCTTTAACTCTTTTTTTATAACCTAGTAACTAATTAGTGTCTAAGGAGCTAACTGCTCTTTTTAGGCGCGTCTTATTTAAAGCCTTCTAGATTATATTAATAGTCTTTTTATCTACTACCTACCGCGTGTAGTGCGTAGGCTTTAAATTATATATATAAGTGTAATTTGCTAATAAAAGTGTCCCTTTAGACTAATCTATATTAGGATTATACTTTTATAACTAGGGGAGTCCTAATATAATATTAAAGGTAGCTATACTTAAAATATTTAGGATAATTTCCTCCTAGTATCTATTAATTTCTATAAACGTAAAGTTTATTTTATTTACTACCTCTATTCCTTTAGGTAAGCGCTTTTTAGTAATAGCTATAATTTAGTATCTTATATATTTAGAATAAGTAGAGAGTCCTGCTCTTCGCACTACGTCTTTTAATATAAGGTTAACGTTAGATCCTAAATCTAATAGTGCCCTAAATTAACGTCCGTTTAGTTTAACTATAAACTAAACTAATCTTTTCTTACTTACTATTATTATATAAATAGACTTTCTAATAGTCTAAGGGCTAGGTAATAGTCTAAAAAAAAAATACTAGGTCTAAAACTATTATTATATTTTTCTTAATAGTAGGTTTTATAAGTAATATTAAGGCACGTTTACTAGTTAACGTTGCTGTATTATTAGTTAGTAATAATCTATATACTTATAATTTGTGTAAAAGTTACTTTAGAGAAGTTAGTGCTAAGTTATTTATTATAGAGGTGCATAGGGTAAAAGTTCTTTAAGCACTTATACTATACTTTTTTATAGGTTCCTTTTAGTAGATTTAAGAAGTAATTTACTTATTTATCTAAGAGATACGTATAGTAGTTATTATAGTAGTAGGCCGTTTATAAAAAGCTATTATACTTACTATTACGTATATCTAACGTATAGTAGTTTTATTATATAGATAGTATAGCTAATAGTGCTTCTGCTTCCTTTAGTGCGTAATATAAATTAAAAATAGGTGCCTATAGTTATTTATTACTATTTATTATAATTAGCTTATAGGGTTATTAGTAGGCTTTTCTATACTTCCTATATCTTTTATTTTACTAAAAGTTTTTATACACGCCTTACTAGTATTAATTATACTATACGTAATTATTTTATAGTTATTTCTAAGCGCTATTAGCTATATTAAAGTTCTTAATTAGGTTTTTAACGGTGTCTTTGTATTTTTTTTTATTAACTTACTAGTAGGTTAGTAATTCGCTTATTTAGCAATAATTCTTTAACTTATAATACTTTTCCTATAGGTTGTGCTCCTCTAATAGTACGTTATTAACTTATTTAGTTATCTTATTACTATTATATTTTATAGAGCCTTTAGGACTTTATTATTAGGTAAAATAAAGCTAGTATTCTATAGGCTATACTTTTTATTTAAACTTTAGTCGCGCTCCTACTATACTTTTTATAAGCTAGGTAGCTGTATCTTTTATATTAGGCTAAAGTTATCTTTTCTTAGACTATATTTTCTTATTCTAGCGCTTTCTTTAGTAAGGCTTCTAAGTTTTGTTTTAGGAATTATCGTCCTAACTTCCTTATTATTAAGGTTTCTCTAATCTACTCTATATTTATTTAGAGTCTAGGTAGTTAGTAAGGAGGCGTCCCTCGCTAGGTTCTTTGGCCGGATCTAAAGTAACTACTTTTTATTCTAACTCTTCTACAGCCTTTTTAGAGTCTATAGTTCTAACTATAATATTAATATACTATGTAACCTTATTCTTTAAATAGTAGTTCTAGGCTATATAGCTAGTTTTACTATATACGTAGTAAGTAATTTCTTTAGAGTTCTTACTCTAACTTTTATTACCTTTTTTACCTTTATTATTTCTAGGCTTAGACTTAACTATAGTATTAATATTATAGGTCTAGTCTATTTTTTAGAAATACTAATTTTATAGCTTAATAGGTATAGCTTATCTTTTTCTTTAAAGAAAGTAATATAAAGCTTTAGTATTAGGGTTTCTATAAGCGCTCTTATATCTACGTTCTTTATAAATCTTTATATTTAGTTTAAATAAGTTATTATTAATGTAAATAGTTTCTTTATAAAAATCCTCTAGAGTATTAATTACTGCGCTAGACCTTATAAGTTCTTTCTTAACTTAAGGCTTAAGTCCTTAATAGTAGAAAGTTATAAAAGTATTCTTATTCTAATTACTCTAAACTACGTAGTGCTAGAATTTAGTAGTATAGTTAGCTATAGCATAGGTTTAGTAGAGTTTCTAAAGTTTCCTAATAGCTTTATTCTTTTTAATAAAGACTCTAAAAACTTAATAGAGTTTTTTTTTAAATAGGCTCTATTATTTAAATAGTTAAGTATTTTTAGTATTTTTAATCCTATTATTTATATATTAGGTAATATAGGAAAAGATCTATTTATAGGCGTTACTACGCATATAGGTAGCTGCGATAGAAACTTAGTCTTCTTTAGGGGTCTTTTAAAACTTAAAGTATAGGTCGCACTAGAGGATCTACTTCTCTAGCTTAATTCTATTTTTATAGTAAAGGTTAGGAGTCTTAACTTTAATAAAAACTTAGTTATTATTAATGTTGCTTTTTTTTTTCTATTTTAATATTAGTAGCAGAAGTAGGGTATTTAATAAGGTTACTAATTCTAAAGCTAGACATTTTAAAGGTATTTATAATGTTAAGATCTAAAAAGTCTTAGGTTAATTTTTATAAATAACTAGTAGTAGAGTGTAATAACGTAGTATAGATAGGGTAGTAATATAATAAATTATATTTCTAAGAAGTAAATACTAACTTAGAGTAAATATAAGAGCTATAAAGGCATCTTATCTAAAACTATATATATAAAGGGCCTTATCTTTCTCGCTGCGAGGAAAGTAAAGTTATCTATTTTATAGTAAAGTAAATAAGGTAGTTACGTATACTAAGCCTACCCTTACCTACTACCTAGTAAGGTAGTTATATAATATTATATAACTAAGGCTGCGGGGTCTAAAGGCGCCTTTTATTAGTAGTATCCTAGCACGTAACTATAGGTTAGTATTAACTAAGGTCCTAAATTATAATATTAACTTAACCTAATAACTAACTTTTTTTTAAAAAAAAGGTACTATTATAGTATTTTTCTTTAAACCTAATATAATAAAATAACTAATTTTTACTATATTTATTACGCTTAGTTATTTTTTTCTAACCTAAAATACTTCTAAATTAAATTTATTACGTATATATAGTAGGGTAATAAAAAAAAAGACTAATTTTTTTTTACTACTTTTTTAAAGAGTTATAACTTTTACAATTTAAGAGCTATAAATACAATCTTTATATATTTAAAAAGCTAAGATCTAGGAGATTTATATAGTAATGCGGCTTAGCGCCAAGACTTTAGTCTAGATTTTATATATAGGCTTAAAATAAGTGGTTTTTTTTTCTCTTTCTTTCTAGCTATATAACTTTTTAAAAGTAGTATATATAGGGGCTAAAAAAATATACTAACTAAAATAGGCCTAGTAAATAAACTAGGGGCAAAATTTCAAAGCTAGTTTACTACCTAAGTAATTAGTTAAACTTAATATAAAAAAATAGAAAAATAATTACGTAAGCAGATTTTAGTCTAGTTTAGTAATTAACTAATATATTTTTATTTCTTTTAGATATATTAAACCTAGATACCTATTACCTCTAAAATGTAGCTAGAATTATTAAATTTTAAAAAATAAGTAGATCTTCTCTTAAGGGCTAATTACTCTTTTAAAAAAATTTCTTCTACTTTAAATAAACCCCTATCTAGTATTTATAATACTAAAAAAAGAATTAAAAAGAAAAAAAGCCTAGAATACCCCTTAGAAAGAGCTAGTTTAGGCCAGCTAAAGAAATTAAGTAATAGGTATAAAAGATTACTTAATAGGGACATTAAAATAACCCCTAGTAAATCTAATAAAAATCTACTAATAGATAACTCTTTACCTATTAGTAAAAGGACTTTATAAAGGGTTATAAAAAAGGAGGGTTAGATAATAAATAAGGCTTTAAAAAAGCCTTATTTAGATTTTAAAAAAGCCTCTAATAGGCTTAAAAAAGCTAGGATTTAAAAAGCTAATATTAAGAATATTAATTTAGCTAAAATAATATTTTCTAACAAGTTAGGAATACAAAGGGGCCATAGTTATAGGGGTGAATTCTACTAAAAACGGCAAAATTTAAAATTTAAGACTAAGATTTATTCTAAGTCTTATTCTAGTAAGTTTAAAAATCTAAAAAGAATATTAGCTAATACTAGGCCTTCTTTTCTATTATATATATAATTTTTATATTTATAGCTCTTAAACTAACTTTTTTATAGCCTGGGATATAACTATCTAAGTTTAGGGGGCTATTTAGATAGGTGGAAGATCTAAATTAAAAATTATTAGGGATCCTATAAATAATAGGACCATAGACGCCACCCGCTATATTAGGGAAATTTTAGTCTCTATAGTAAAACCCCTTATAAAAAAGGGTAAGTTTAATATTTCTTTTTTTTTCTTTTTTTTTCTTTTTTTTTCTTTAAATAAATTAATTATAAAAAATCTAATTTATATAAATTAATATAACTACTAATATATATTTAGGCTGGAAATTTTAAAAAAATAACTTAAAAATCTATAAGACTAATAATACTAAAGCCTGGTTTAAGAGAAATAAAATTTCTCTTTTTCTATATTTAGCCTATAGTCCTAACCTAGCCCCTATAGAAAATGTATAGGGGCTATTAAAGGCTAGGCTAAAATAAAAGCCTAAAGTAGATTTAGGCATAGGACCTTCTATTAATAGCGTTAATAAGTTTAAAAAAGCTATTTTAGAAAAGTAGGAAAAAATACTATAAAAAAGTATAGATATTTATATATTATCTATGCCTAGGCGTTACTAGGCAGTAATAGACGCTAAAGGGTGGTATACTAAATATTACTTTATAGTTATAATTTATTTATAACTTTTTATCTAATTTTTTCCTATTACTTTTTTTTTTATATAACACTTTTTTTTTAGTTAGGAAATAAATTCTAAAAAAATTTAAGCTTATAGATAATAAGCTAATATATACTATATTAAATTTTTAGCTAAATCTATACGTCTAATAAAAAGTTATAGATTACTGTCTAAAGTAAAAAAAGTTACCCCTTTTTTACTACTTTTTTTTACCCCCTAGCCTACTTAGTTAGCAGCCACTAATATAATATCCTAAATCTCCTAGATCCTAGCTTTTCAAATCTATAAAAATTATATTTATAGCTCTTAAATTGCAAAAGTTATATATAATTAAATAAGTAGAAAAAAAAGAGTAGTTTTTTTTTTGTTACCCCACTGTAACTAATAGCTATATAGCTAATTTTTAGTACTAACCTATTTCTAATTAGCGTTTAAGTCTATACTAATATATAAACTACTTTTTTTATATATTTTTTTTATTTTTTTATACTACTTTTATTCTATATATAATATTCTATAATTTACTTAAAACTACTTAAGTATTATACGTAGTAGTAATAGATTAGTTATATAAAAGATAGCTTTTTAGTATTCTTATACTAAACTAAATTAAAGCCTACCTATAGTACTTTTATAATACTTATATATTTTTTTTATCTTTTAGCTTAATTAGTATTAAGTTTTTACTTTATATAATTCTAAGCTATTACTTTACTATAGTGTTATATAACTAGTAGACGACTTTATGCTAATTAGGAAAGGTATAGTTTCTTAAGAGAGCCTAGCTGATGCACGCACACCGCTTATTGGTGAATTTGCATCATGCATCGGAACGCACATTACTACACGACCCACACGTTATCTCTAGACCGCCATTCATTTGCTGAACTATTATCTTGGCATTCTGCTCCAAAATCGGTTCGTGAGCTGAAGGCTTCACTTCGGCCACCCTACTCAGCAGAAAAAGACACCGCCTTTGCGCAACATCGCCGTTCAACTGTGCGTCCGTTACGCCTCCGATTGTTTCCTTTTGCCAAGCGCCGATTATACAGTTCCGGACCTTTGCGCAACTCAACTTATATCATCCTGCACTCTTGACCCTGCAGCAATTGCCAACATCCCTGGAACGCCCAAATACGATGGAAGAAACACAGAGAGGCAACCTACGACCGCTGCGACCAATCTTGCCTGCGCCAGCCGGTGGCCGTAGAACTGCACCGGAACAACCTAAAAGAGCTCGCATCTCTGCAGCATGTGAAGCTTGCCGGACGCGCAAAACCAAAGTATTCACGACAGATGGGGAAGTCTCAGAGGATTTGGATCGCTGATCTATCTTCAGTGCAATGGTCATCGCCCAAAATGTAACCAGTGCGTTACACGGGTTACCGACTGTCAGTATGCGGAGACTGATTCACGTCAAATTCGACGCAGGTATGATCAGTTGAAGGAAAAACACAATGCGCACGAAGAGTTAATTGAAATGCTCCAAACTATGCCTGAGAGAGAGGCAATGGAAATACTGCGTCGTATTAGGGCTGGCGACAATGTGCAGGCCATACTTCAACATGTTCAAGAGGGTAACCTGCTCATGGAGCTCTCTGTAATTCCAGAATCGAATTTCCGCTACGAATTTCCATATATCTTGGAGATGCCGGCACAATTGAAAACACCAGACAATAAAGTTTTCCGCTCAGTTTTGCACGAAGCCATCCAGGCGTTCGAGCAGCCTCCGACTAGGAATAAGGGAACTCTCAAGCGTTACGGGAGTCCGTATCTAAAGCCGCTACATGCCGCAGAAATGATAGACCCGTTGCTCTCCGACGCATGTCCCTCGAGGTGGACGAATGTAAGCTCCGACGACCGTTTGATGCGGAGATTGCTCGGAGCATTCTTCATCCATGAGTACCCATGGATGACAATCTTTCATAAAGACTATTTCCTCGAAGACATGATAAGTGGGCAGACTAGGTTTTGCTCTTCACTTCTTGTTAACGCAATTCTCGCCAAGGCCAGTGTAAGTAGTCACTGAAATCGAACAGTGTGTACAAGCTCCTGATTCCGTGCTTCAGACAGTCTATGAAGGACTTCCCAACAAGACCATGTTCTGGGATCCTCAAAATTTGGGTTACCGATTCTTAGCGGAAGCAAGAAGGCTCTGGGAGTTAATAGCCGAAACGGCGAGCCTTACCACGATCCAAGCCGGATATCTAATTACTGCTGTATACAACGTGAACGGTCTTGATAAGATTGGTTTGAGTTACACGCTGCAGGCCATCAGCATGGCATATAAAATGGACCTTTTTCGTCTTTCTATCACCGATGAATACAAACTTCAAAATGCAAAAGCAATCACAGCTTGGAGTTTGTTTAGCTGGCAATTGTATGTAGGTCTCTGCGGAATAGTCAGAAACATTATTAATCTCGCAACAGTATGCTCAGCTACTACTACTTTCGGCCTCCCTACCTTCCCGACCCCCCAGGATTACCGTTACCAGATCCGGATAAGGATTCAAGGTGGTACCCCGAAATATGGTTGCGGTATCCGCAAGATAAGGAACTGTACCCGATGTTCCTTGGTCACTGTTTCAAAACCACATGTGAGCTGCACACCATATTGAATGGCATTGCGGCCACAGCGTTCAGTCTGTCCGAGAAGCCAAGGAGGCTACGATGGGAGGAAGTCTCCCGGTTTCAAGCGCGGCTCTATGCTTGGCATGATGCATTGCCGAACCAACTTTCATCGCGCTGGTCCGTTTTCCCTATCCACCTTAAGATACAGTACGTGAACCATGTCCACCCTGCCCTTCAATGACGCTAGAGCTAACACGATGAAGGTCCGAGTACTATAGCGTCCTGATTATGCTATTCGACTCACAGCTAGCCACAGCGGATAATATCCCGAGACCTCTAACAACTGACCAGAAGGAGGCGGCAGAGATTATCACCGCGCACGCAAAGGTCCAGCTTGAGAGTCTTATCCGTATTTACTACCTGCGCCACTGTTTCAAAGCGTACGATTCCCACCTCATGATGTTCCTGACGCACCTAGGAAACGTAACCCTCGCACGTTTAGCACAAGCAGAGCAAGGCACTACCCATATCCCAAGCGAAATGATTGAGGCGCTGCGCTCAACGTTGGTCCTTGTTCTCAAAGGGCTGTATGAGCAATCGCAAAATTATCACGTCTGCTCCGTAGTATTTCGTATCATGAAGGAAAGCCTCAGCGCGCGCGATCAGAACTTCGTCGGCCAATTTATAGAAATAAAGGATCCGGTCCTAGATAAAGAAGCGATCTTGAAGGCGTCGACAGTCAATTCGCATTGGGTGTTTCCTAGGATCAAACTGAACGATAGCCCAGAAGCTGCAAGAATTGAAACACTCGCGCAGGAATTCGCAAGGCTATCGCAAGAAGACGCTGGGACTAAGTAAATAATCTTGCCTTCCCATAGAAAAGATAGGGTCGCGATGCAGAAGCTGTAAAACTCATGAGAGAATGTATGTGTTTAAGCTGTCATGTTCTCGGCGCTAGTCATCTACGTTACATGTCTTCCCCAAGGACTGCCTAGATGGGAGGCAGAGCAAGTGGACATTAGCTCCTTAAGCTTAGATAGCTAATAGTAGCAGGATTCGTCGGCTAAGCAACTCGGTAGTTTGAAGAAAAGGCGCGTGCGTAAATGTGCTAGTGACCCGTAAAACTTTATAGCAGGCCGTCTACTACATTCTAGGTAGACGGAACCAGCAAGCCTCTGGACTATCAGGACGTAGTCATACATAGCTAAAACTTAAGAGAGAGGGCCCGTCCCGCAAGCCACCTCGTCTCATTGTCTTAGCCACGGGCTGCGCCGCATGGGTACCTCAAGCTACATATATACCCGATAATCACGCACCGAATCAGCCAACCATGGCAGGCAGGGGGTTAGGGTAAATACATCCCTCGTCGGACAGAAAAAGTCGGATTATGAGAGATCCGTTCTCCGCATATAGTAATCTGTGCCTCTTCCCCTCCTCCGTTCAACCTCCATACACGAACCTCGAGCCTCCGATTAATTTCCTGACCCGTCTTCCAAAACAAAACAGAAACAAAAAAAAAAACAAAAAAAATCCGGATCAGTTAAAATTACCAACAAAAATGACAGTGTGGTCCAAGCAACCCTTCAAAACGCTCTACACCCTCTTCTTCATCTCACAGTTATGCGTGCTCATCCCAATATCCTTGCTCCGCTACATCCCGCAGGCTTCGCGGCCCAACGCGAGATGGAATCTAAAGCAGTGCGTCATCAGGGTGGTTGCGCAACAATTATTCATATACTACACCAAAACGCAAGCAAGCGGAGTGTCGAGCGTGGAGGCAGGACATAAGCGTGCGAAGGCACGGTTCGCATTGGCCGAGCCGGCGGAAGCGAGTTTGTATACGGGCGTGTTGGCGTCTGGGAAAGCGCAGCCGGCGACGGTGGGTGGGTTGTGGTATCCGGAGGGAGTATCGAGTGAGGGAGCAGCCGCAGACTTCAAAGACAAGAAAGTTGTGCTTCACTTTCCTGGGGGCGCGTTCGTCCTGGCCTTTGGCACGGATGGGATTGGACACGATATTTCGCATGTCATGCAGCGGGGTTTAGGGAATTCTACCATGACGTTCCTCGCGCAATACCGGGTTTCTAAGGACGCGGGGACGCGTTTCCCGGCTGCGTTGCAGGACTTGGTCACGATTTATCGGCACGTCTTGTCCATGGGGGTGGAACCGCACAATGTCATTCTATCCGGGGACTCGGCTGCCGGAAATCTGGTCATTGGGCTTCTTCGGTACATTGAAGACGTGGATTCGGCTCGACTTCCGTGCCCGGGAGGCGCCATGCTCTGGTCGCCATGGGTGCACGTGACACCGACGGCAGGGCGGGACTACGAGAGCAGTAGAAATGCGCCCAGGGATATACTGACGGGAGATCTGCTTCAGTGGGGCGCAGATGCGTATTTTCCCGAGGGGACGGTTGGGGAGGACGTTAAGCCTTTCATTTCGCCGCTGGGTCATCCTTTCAAAACGTCTGTGCCATTGTTTATACATGCTTGCGGGAGCGAGGCGTTCTTCGACCCCGTCAAGGGCTTTGCGCAGGAGATGAGTGACACTGAAGGCAATCGCATCCGGTTCCACGAAACGGAGATAGCGCCTCACGACTTGTTGATGTCTTTCAAGGGGTTCGGGCTGGATAGTGAGATGGAGATTGCTGCTAAGGATGCCCATGACTTCTTTGAGTAACATGGATAAATAATTACGGCGGTCATAAACTATCCAGATATTCTATACCGATCTATGGTCTGCCTAATCACGTCTATTACCATGCATGAAGACGGGTAGCGAAAAGAAGATTGCGACATCTATGCAGGATTTGCCTTTTCTGAATCACCAAGTAAGCTTGATTCCGTCGTGCCGATGGGTCTTTGTCTCGTCCTTAGCGCTTGATCCTGTTGAGGAAACACAATGCAGCCGTCAAGGTACCGGCTACTAAAATTAAAATCCTCAAGAGCAATGCTGGCTGGCTATCGCAGAACTTTACGAGAGATTTTAAGTCGACGAAATAGTCGGACAAAAGGTCCAGATTGCTTGCGCTTTTCAGGTATAATCTTCTACTTCAGTGCTGCATTGTGGTCGCGCGTTGTATTAATATGCGCATTCGTGCTTACAGTTTTCAGCCTCAGCTGTAATTAGTCAACATCGACATATTCACTCCTTGCTAATACCCCAATCATAAGACGTACCGGTGGATAGGGATGGCACGAGGTTGTGAGCTGCGCAAAAGTCTGGAATTTCGCATCCATCTGTTCGTACATCCCTACCATCTCTCCACTGTTAGATTGCGCTTAACCTTTTTAAGATAACAATCTGTCGTTCTCCATCAAGGCTTATATTCCGAAATAGGCGTCGTGGCGCGGATAGCCAATGAATGTGTAATCTAATTGGTAGAGTTGAATAATGTCCGAGGACTAGCCATACTTGGTTGTTGACTATCATAACTCCAGCCACCGCAGCACTTGTATCGAGGGCGAAAAGTTTATAGGGAGATGTGTATGTATTCTTGCACAGCCAGTGGGAGTATTTAAATAGGTGGCTGCTCGTTAATGGAGAGCACATCATCCATCATCTATCTCCTTTGTTTGTGCTCTCTCTATAAAATACCCAAATCTTCGCATTCGAACTTCTCACCAGCTACAAACCGCCTGCTCTACATCAAACACTATGTGTTCCCGATCTTTTTCACCCGCCACCGAAATCCCTTCCCTCCAAGGCAAAGTCATCCTCGTCACCGGAGGCAACAACGGTCTAGGAAAACAAGCCATCCTCGAATACGCACGCCACGGCCCTGCCGAAATATGGATGGCCTCACGAAACCTCGATAAAGCAAATCAAGCAATCCAAGACATCCACGCCCAAATCGGCGGGTCCGTTCTCCCCGTCATCAAGCCCCTCCAACTAGACCTCAACTCCCTCGACTCGGTCCAGCAAGCAGCTCGTAAATTCCTATCCGAGGCGCAGCGTCTCGACATCCTGATGCTCAACGCCGGGATAATGGCGAGCCCGCCTGCCCTCACAAAAGACGGCTACGAAGTCCAGTTCGGCACAAACCACCTCGGCCACGCACTGCTCGCGAAGCTGCTCCTCCCCATATTAAAAAGCACCGCAGCCAGGGACACCTCCGCCAGCGTTCGTGTTGTCGTTGTATCTTCCGACGCTCATGCCCGGGCTCCCAAGGCAGGCGTCGTCTTCGATTCCCTCAAGACACCTGCTGAGGGTATGGGCGCCATGGAGCGCTACGGCCAGAGTAAAACCGCCAGCATCCTCTGGACGCGCCACATGGCGGAAATACATCGCGATATCAAATGGGCATCTATACACCCAGGTATCGTGAGCACGGGGTTAGGAGCAGGCGCAAAAGACGCGTCGCTGCCCGTCCGCGTGCTACTCAAGGTGGGGAGGCCCCTTATGATGACAGTGGAGAAGGGCGCATGGAATCAGCTGTGGGCGTCGGTGTCGCCCGAGGTGAAGACTGGAGGGTACTACGAGCCTGTTGGTGTGGCAGGTAAAACGTCGGAGAAAGCGAGCGACATGATGTTGGCGGATAAGGTGGCTCAGTGGACGGATGCTGAACTTCAGCGGTTTATGTTTTGATTTTGTTATTGAAAATCTAGTTCACTCTCAGTTGCAGTGTTTGTAACAGTTCGTTGATGTTATTAGTATAAAGATCTCTAAATTATAACCATGTTTTTGAAAAGCCTGGAATAGGAAGCTTAGTAAAATTTAAGAAGTAAAAAAGCTTAATCCATTATCGCCTTAAGAACTCGAACTCAATAGATCCTTCACCCTCCTTCCAATGGCCTTGATTCGAATCTTGGCACCAGCCTGGTCGTGCATGCTGGTCATGGTGCTTGAGCGAGTGCGTAGCTGGTTAGCTGTGTGGCTCCCGAACGATCGCTAAAATATCCCCCGCAAACGCGCCTTTGACTGCTAGCTGTGTACGCCAACTTTGAAATAACCAGGCTCCGTGTGTGCGCAAGCAAACTGCTTATGAACGTCCCTCAATACGAAAATCAGCTGTGAATACATGAGCGCTGTTATTTTTTGGTTGGAGCTACCAATTGGAATGCATTATGTAGTGAAACATTGACAGCGCCACCGCTGCGCTTTACCTTGCACAAGCATATGCAATAACGCCCAATCTCCCCATAGGTCGCAACCACAAAAGCTGATCGGCGATTGAAACACTTTAAATAGAGTGCGTTCGGACGCTGGCAGTTTTATCAATTGATTTAGATTACCGCAAAGAAATTATGAGGCTGAAGCTGAGAATGTCCAAAGAACGGCATGATGAAGACGTGGAGGGGGCACCAGGAAACAATTCAAATCAGAGCAGCGACAAAGAAAAAAATCCCGAGGCCAGTATACAACGATCTCGCTTTGAATCGCGCAGCGGCTGATTGTGTCTTTAGGGTGATATATCAGAAGAGGTTCGCGAACGTCGTCGAGAGCTTGTACAACAGCTCTTAGACTTATACTACCGTAATGGTCGAGGCATTGGAGTGATGAACAGAAGGAGAGAGATAAACAGAGTGGCGCGAGGATACAACATCAGCCCGTACGACCTGGACACGATCGAAAATCATCTTGCAGGTGATATATGCCCAAGGCATCCTCATTATCTCCTCGGAGGAGGGGTGCTCTACCATAAAGCCCGAACTATTGTGCGACCAGAGCGTACAAAAGACAAAGGCGGTGATCCCACCCGTAAACCGTCAGATACCGGTCCACCCAATACCAGTCCACCCAATACCAGTCCACCCAATACCAGTCCACCCAATACCAGTCCACCCAATACCAGTCCACCCAATACCAGTCCACCCAATACCAGTCCACCCAATACCAATCCACCCAATACCAGTCCACCCAATACCAGTCCACCCAATACCAATCCACCAAATACCAATCCACCAAATACCAATCCACGGCCAGATCCCGACCAACCATTAGGCCCTACTTACTGGTATCCGGAAGACCCAAAAGGCAAAGGGTATGTTGCCTCATACGAGTTAACAGATAATTAAATGGTAACTAATGTTTAGTGTTTGGTTTTTCCTTTCAATCAAGGGACGTATCTGCATCAGCAGGAGGCCGCGGACCTGGTCGCCTGACTTGACCAACGAACAGTTCCGCAATGTCCTTCTGAAAGAGTATCGGGAAATATACAGTGGGCTTTCAAGTTGGTCGAGCCGGGTTGAATATTGGTTCAAAGAAATTGGTTTCGTATACTTCGATATCGTGAGTTTCCACACCGTTCCTTGAAACATGTAGCGTTGTTGACACGAGGTATTCTAGTGGGAAAGTTACCAACACGATTTCTGGACTCTCGTTGATAAAGACTTCCCCCTGGAGGTCAACAGTGGTCGTGCCGAAAAGTCCGTCATGGACCATTTTCGTTATTTGCTTCGGCATCCCCCGAATTACGGCAGACCTTGGAGTAAAAGCGTGGACAATATGGTCGCTCTCAGCCGCAATCCTCGGGGAGATTGCCCTAACTGTGGTCTAATTCGGCTCGACAGCATGATCATGATCGAAATCGTGGAAAACGTTAGCACTTTGTGAGTAGTTGTTTGGATTCGCTATTGTCTGATTCTGACTTTAACTAGGGCTATCATAGTGATGACCGTCATTTTGATCTTTGCCAGCTTGATTATAGGCATAGTATATGCCGTGGTCGTGAAAGATGCCGGCGCTGCATTCACCATAGCCTCATATGCCATAACGGCGTTTGCTTTCTTCGTAGCGATATATGCTGCTGGTCAATGGCTTGGAATGGAATCACCAGAGTCTTTTATTGATCATGTTTCCGCCGATGGCGCGTGGCTTGAAGGTGCGGTCTTTCGTCAGAGCATCAACCGAGGACAAATCCAGGCGCCGGTTTAGCTTTTCCGAAAGCTTCATGATGGACTAAGGCTACTTCAATCTGAAAGCATAGCGCGCCGATGTCAACGCGGCACTTTCTAAGGGACGGTAGTTTTGTATTTGGTCGTAAGCTTCGTCCTCTAGGCTGCCGCTGATTCAATTTAGTCTTTCCATAGGATCTCTATCAAGCTGTTAAGCATCTCAGACACACCTTATGGACTCGTCCCCTTATGTTGTGCCGCCCACAGCCGAGCCTCAATCCTCCATACCCTTCTCTGCTTCCTTTGCCGGCCCTGCATGGATTTAGTTAGAAGTCTCTCCGTTCTGAAATATGTGAGACATACGACCTCTATATCTGGGCGAATCTGCAGCAATTATCTCATCAAAGCAGGCCTCCAACGCTTGGTGCTTGCGTGACAGAAGGGAACTACCCTTAAATTCGGCTTTCACCTTTTCGGCATTGTCTGCTTTTTTGACATAATCAACCAATCCTTTAAAAGTGTCTTCAAACTTTGACTGCATCTGCCCGTCGCTTTTTAACGTGCCATGAAATCCGCAGACTGTAATGATCTCATGAATGTCTTGAAACTGCAGCACAAATTTCGGTTCAACGCCGTATAAATCTGCATAGATATTGACATCGTGACGCTCACCACTCTGATAAAGTAGAGCATCAACTAGGGCCCGGCCGCGGTGGGCTGCGTGATTTCCGGCTTTGAAACGCCCGTGTTGTATATTTTTCGACCCCATACGTCGGCGATGCTCCTCAAGATAGCGCATTCGCACGTCCTTCCCTATTTTCGCCGCTTGGACTTCGAGTGGAACCTTCTGTTCCAGAGCTCTAAGAATGTCGTCCTTTGACTTCAAATCAGTCTTAAGAGACTGAATTTGTTGCTCTAGATCTCTGATAGTATCTTCTTTTGATCTTGCATCAGCCTTCACAGACCGCATTTCATCGCGAACGTTCTGATTATCGAGCTTCAAAGCCGCAAATTGTTGTAGTAAGGGTTGCTCTTCTGCCATTGCAAAGTCCGCAGGAAATAACAAAAACAATGAAGGTGATAACGGTTGCTTCCGCTCGTCCGTCAGTTATTAGCTTAAGCCGGGAAAGTCTCCATATCTTACTCGTTTGCTCGTCACAGGTAGTTTGTCGCCAACGATAGGTCTCGTAGGTCCGTTTGCAGTGTAGAATGACTTCGTGTCTGGGCGAGGCCTCTATTCACTGGGGACTATTTTGGATGGATTCGCGGCCTCCGCAAAAACGTTGCTGCAATTTTTCGTTGTCTTCCGTGTCAGGCGACGGCCTGTGTGTAGGGTGTATATGATGTGTATATATAAGTGATAGAGAGAGGGTTGATTGTTGTACCTACCAAGCTAGCGGTCGGGGGATAGAGCGATTCATATATGCTCCCAGGGAAACAAACGCACCTGCAGTAAAAACAGGCTCACGTGCACATCCCGCATCACGTGACAGTGCTCTATACCAATAGCATTGAGAAGGAGTAGCTATCCCTGTTAAAATATCCAGCTGTCCATAATCACAAGGCGCTAATCCATATTCTATGAATCCGCTCACATGTGCAGGCTCCACTCACTGGCCACGTGACTCTCGTACTACCTACATACCATTACGGGGTTTAGCGCACCCGGGGATTAAGGTCTAATAGAAATTAAACTCTAGAGTTACTATTAACAGCCTATAGAAGGTAGGTTAAAAGGCTGTTTAAC
Organism: Periconia macrospinosa; assembly: GCA_003073855.1. Lineage (NCBI taxonomy): Eukaryota > Fungi > Ascomycota > Dothideomycetes > Pleosporales > Periconiaceae > Periconia > Periconia macrospinosa. The sequence goes on from KZ805635.1 coordinate 21,907, forward strand.
AGTATTTTAAAGTAGAAAGTGCGGTTAACACACTTTCCTAAGCCTAACCAAAACCTGTAATGACCGAGATTCATCCTACCATCGGCTTGTTCTTTTCATGGTGTTGAAGCCTCTCACCCTGGAATTTTTCTTGGGGGATGTTTTTATGAGCAGCTTACGGTCTGTACTAACTATGTTCATTTTGGTCTCCGATATACATATGTACTTGTCCAGCACCCAAGTTATTGTTGATCCGTTAATCAACCATACCAATTTTTTAACCCCTTTTTTTCTTGATTTTCTGTAAATAACGTGGTCCCGCATTTCTTATTTATATATTTTTTCTTATACTTTGTCTAAGTGGGTATATTTAGGTAGTGCTGGCATTATTTCCTGTTATCCAAAAAATCTATAAACTATACACGCACACGTCCAGCATTTGTCGACGCAGAGGTAAAACTCTTTACTTAATTAACCCGCTGCGCCTGGCGGGGACTTGGTTGCACCTTTCCCGCAAACTTTGCTCGGGTCACCAAACGAAAGGGTATTATCTTTTTCGGGAGATGGCTGAAGAATGACCATGCAGAGCTCAGTCGATCACTCATTCTAGTCTTGATAGAAGAGGTCCCATTTGACTGCGACACAGGAAGTATACCTTGGCTGTGGTGGCGCGCTTTATTCTTCCAGCGCCCAGCTTCGTCTTTGTTCAAAACTATAGTCATTCCCGGTTCCCATACTATACAATTCAGTGATAAATTTTAGTAGTATGTTCATTTCACATACTTCCCAGACGACCTTGGTGTGAGGCGATAAGCCAAAACGATCCAAAGGAGGGAAAGGGCTACAATCAATATTGGAGCCAACAAAATGCTCGATACGAATCCTACAACTGTTGAGAAACGATAATGAACTATCGTAGTCGACTAATCGTTGATTTGGTATATCATTGATCTCTATAGATCTATGGACAAACTCACTGCTCGCTATGATGCTTATCAGTTGATCTCATTGTTTTGTTTACTGGGATGTACTACGGTTGCATTATTGTTTTATTGGCGCTTTGCGCTTGCCGTTATAGGGTCTTCAATGCCTATTATCCTTACTGGAGGGTGGTACTGCGTCCGTCACGAGGTGAAATTCGAGGCGAGTGTATCTTGCCATTATCCACCACCACCACCACCCTCACCTCCACCCAAACCCTCTCTCCCTCGCCATCCTCCTCAAATATACCCTCCCCCTCAACATAACCTACCCCGCGCCCTCCCCAACCCTGCGCAACATAACCTTCACCTACCCCTCGCGCCTCACCCTCCCCGTCCTCTCCAACCTCTCCCCCCACATCCACCACGGGCAATTCGCCGCGATCGTTGGGTCCAGCGGATCCGGGAAATCCACCATCATCTCCCTCCTCGAGAGCTTCTACACGCCTTCACGCGGCACAATCCTCTACAACGACGAGGACATTTCCAAAATCGATCTCAAAACGCGCAGACGTCGGATGAGTAGTAGCGCAGGAAGCGTGTTTGTTCCGGGGGACGATCGTGAGAATGTTGTGCTTGGTATGAACGATGGTGGTGGTGAGGACGAAGTGAAAGATGATGATGTGTACGCAGCGGGCAAAGGAGCGGGTATTCATATTTTCATATTGAATGATCGCCTTATAAAGCCTCTGGGTTGAACCGTACGTATTACGAAAAGCCAAATGATTCCGTCGGTATCATACCGGGCACAGAGAAGGAAACGTACTGGGGAGCTAGTCTTGGAGATTCTAATCCGTGAGAACCGCACCGCACGCTCAGCGTTTTCACAAAGGCAGGTACCTTCCGCCGCTACACATCTTTCATCACTATGAATTTATATTCGAGTTGGATAAAGATGAGAAAGCTGTGAGTTGAGAATTTGGCGTTGAGACAGAAGTTGTGGAAGGTGTGACTCGGTCATTGTCTTGATTATCGATGTTGGTTATTTTCTTCCCAACGATCCTTCTTTTTCGCGACGTTCGACTCATTTCTCTGTACATATGAAGATCCTGTGTCGTACAAAAAGGTCGGTCATAGTGCAGCAAATACGGTTCAATGAAAGCCCACAAGAAATGATTATGTATTAACTCACTGCCTCGAGCTTAGCCGTGACTTGTACTCGTGTTCCGCTAAACTCACCAACCACGCCCGAGTCATACCGACTCCGTTTCGTCCCACTCCACAATTCATCTAACGCGATCCGGCAATGCCGAAATCTTTTCAAAGCCCCGCTTCCTAGTCAAACCATTCGATGGTCCACTAAGGAAATTCTCGATGTTTTTTGTCCGGTATATAAAATTACTTTGCGAAGAATTCGACATCAACAACCAGTCAGAGTTGCAAACAACTTCTCCGTTATGGTGTATCGGCTAGCATCCGTCGCTTTCATCGAGCCTCCGGGCACAATGTCAGCTACCGACGAGAGCCGGGTTCGACTCCCGGTAACGGAAATAGCATTCTTTTTTGCCTTTGTCGGTCGGTGTGTCTTTCGGTCCGTGGAGGTCGAGGGATGGTTTTTTTGCTTTTTCGGTGTGTGGTGGCCCGAGCGTGGGATGGGGATCGATATCACGTGCTCGGACTACGTCACCACTACATCCTCGCACCAGTCCACCTCTCTGTACCAGTATCAGCAGGATCCGCTGCCTGTGAAGCCACATTTCCCACTCTGTACGCCATCTCCACATATATACCCTTCCTCCAATCCCTTCCCTCGCTTCCCTCTCCGACTATGCCACTCTTTCAGCAGCAGATCTCATTGACGCCTCTCCTGACTCGCCCAGCGCCCTCTCCCCATCCCAATCACCACCACTCCTGCTACTTTTCCCAGCAGCCTCAATTGCGCTTGCTCCGGGATCCTTGAATGCTCGGTTAGTTGCGGGAACAGCAACTGCGACAACGACGTGAACAGAGCCCCTTTTTCGTCCGCGCTTCCCATCTCCTCCCACCGCTCGTCAGACGACATGGCCTTGCAATATCTGGCCAACAGTAATGGCTGGCTGTCCTTTAACCACAGCACTCCCGTCCTCTATATTACAGCTGAAGATGACGAATTCGACACCGAAACCCTGCGCGCATGGAGGGCTGAGGGCTTCAATGTCAAGTATCTGCCCATGGGCAGCGGCGGCAAGACATATGTGAATACGTTGCACCATCTGGGCGACAACATGAGCATTGGCGAGCGTTATGCCATCGTAGGTATCAAGCCCTTTCCTTGCGCCTGCAGCAGCAGGTGCCACCAGTTATGCCATTGTTACGGTTGCTGTCACTGCTGCCACAGTAGCCAGCATAAAACTGTGGAACCTCGGGCTGACCAGTCTTATGCGCCATGTAGCTTTCGGTGACGCGGCGTCGGTATGCTTGGAGGTCTACTCTGAACCAAAGTCGGCCACTGCGAAGCTCTGCTCGCTGATTGCATACTACCCCTCGACCATTCCCGATCCTCACAAGCGATTGTCGGCCTCCTTTCGCGTCCTCGTCCACCTCGCCCTCGGCACCGGCCAAGAGGACTCTACCGTCGGCGTCTCACGGCGGTCCGAGGCTCTCGGCATCCAGGGAAGAAAACGGACGGTTCAGAAGCGCATAACACCCGGCATAGGGACGGGAGGCTTGCAAAACAAGATTGAATATCCCGTCTACACGTACGAAGGCGTGGATGCGGGTTTTGCCGAGCACGATCTGGACGAATACGACAGTGTCGCTGATGCCCTTTCTTGGAGTCGCAGTCTCAGCATGGTGCGCCGAGGCTTTGGTGCAGAAGTCGAACTGGAGCGTGTGTGGGATGAAAACACAGAAAGTGAGTTGGCGGACCTCTCATTCTTCATTAGACCGCATCGCTTACCTTTGCTTGGCAGACAAGTACAAGACACAAGACACCAAAAAGATCATCCAAACATACACCACCGAGCCCACGCCTATGCTCAATTTCACTCCCACTTTGACCGGGGGGAAAGGCCACGAGGAGCTGCATCGTTTTTACCAGAACTACTTCTTGCACAACCATCCGGCCAGCTTTCACATGCGACTCATCTCACGCACCGTCGGCGTGGATCGCATAGTCGATGAGCTTTACATTCAGTTCAAACACACATGCGACATGCCCTGGGTCCTCCCTGGGGTACGTCCGACCAATAAGAAAGTGGAAATTGTAGTGGTTAGTATCGTCGCCTTGAGGGGCGGAAAGATTTGGAGCGAGCGCTTCTACTGGGATCAGTCCAGCGTACTATTCCAGGTTGGCTTGCTCGATCCAGATCACGTGCCACAAGAGCACAAAGACGCTGGGTTGGAAATGCTACCTGTGGCTGGGAGCGAAGCGGCGAGGAAGATAATGGATTTCGACAGCGAGGAGCACAATGACATGATTGATGATTGGTAATGGTTTTGGTAGGCAACTGGGTGCAGGAACGTCAAGTAAGCAACCCACTTGGCGGCGTCAAAATACGGCTACTTTCGCCATGGCTTTATCCACATGTTTGGAAACGCTAACTTGGAAATTGCAGGGTAGGATAGGATTACTCGTAGAACAAAGAGAAGAGATGGAGAACAACTGCTATTGGAGCTGGACTTCCATGTACGATTGACGAACGGTTACGAGCCTTTTCTTTTGTCACTTGATACCTAGGTTAGTGCCAATCTTCACGTTAGTGTCACTGGGTGTATTTCTTAATGAATATCAATTCTTTTTCAAACATATTATCTGTATTTCTCATTCACGAATCATATCTAATCAGGTCTGCTCCATACTACCTAACGTTCCAATAGGTCCGTTCTCGGGCATGAAAATGCATGATACTTTCGGCCAGAGCACACCGGAGGTGCCATTAAGCATTCTACTGAGCTGAGCATCCCTTTCGACTTATGAGTTCCAGACTCTCAAAGACTGGCGAGCCTTAGCCTTAATCAAGGCTTGGCTCGCGATCCCCGCGATGCTCATGATCCTCTCCCTGATTGTTACGTCGTCGATCCGTCACCGATAACCAGAGCCGCTCTCGGCGCTGATCTCGTTCTTGCTCGATCGTGTCTCGTCGCGCTTCCGCCTGCCTTAGAGCTTCACGAGCTTCCCGTCGCTGTTCTTCCATTTGCTGCCACAGCTCCCTAGGATCCCAGAACCTCCCCAAGTCTTGTCGGTTTCGAACAAGCTCATCTCGTCGCTCTTCCGCTTGCCTCAGCGAGTCAAGGGCTTTCTGTAGCTGCTCTTCAGCCTTCTGTAGCTCTTCTCGCTCTTGCCTAAGTGAGTTGATAAGAACTTCCTGTCGTTGTCCCTCTTGCCTCATCGCATCAATCATCTGCCGTTGTCGCTCCACTCGCTGCATTTCTACGATTGTCGGATATTGAGTCCGTCCTCGTGGATCCAAGCCGTCTTGTCGGCCGGTACCAGGGTAGAATGCATGTCCTTCGGGTTCAGCAGCTCGACGAGGTTCAACCTCATTGCCAGACCCGCGACGGGTCAGGTCTTCCGCGACAGCGAGATAAGTAGCCGCCTGCGGAGACAGCTGGGCTTCTATCTCATCAAGTGTTCCCTGTATCTCGTGACGAAGCTCCCGCTCGTGCTGCGCAAACCTCACCCCCTGGGCATTTAAATCCTTGAGTAGTTCCCGGTAGTGGCGACGCCGCCGCTGAAGTTCGTCCCGTTCTTGTTCTTGCACTGACCTAGCACTGTTCCTCGAGGGATTCGCATTGCCTCGTGGAGGACCAGACGACGCACCATCTCCCGGCACATTAGGAGATGTCCGGATCCGCCAAGTTGGTATACGGTGCCAAGTAAACTCCTGAGGTAGAGCCAATTGAGTTGGAGGCAACACTCGATATTCCTGAGTTTCTTGTCCACGATGTTGCCGTATCTCGGGAGCTATACCCAGAAGACGATCCGCCCTAGCAATAAGTTCGGGGTCATACGGCTCACCACGATCCCGACGAACCCTGTGCCTATGTGCCTCTACGACTACACTACCTTGGGAGTTGCTAAGGCGTTGCATCCCGGAGGGCGATTGCAGCTGTGTTTCCGTTGACTGCGTTGCCCCACGACGTTGACGGAGTTGCTCGACACGAGCTTCAATTTCAGCTTCAAGTTGAGCTTCGAGCAC
>KZ805636.1:0-36218 GCA_003073855.1 Periconia macrospinosa
ATAATATACTTTGTTTTTAGAAAATTTAAATAAGTAGGTTTAGAGATATTAAAAGGTGGGGGCTAAAAAAAGGAAATTTTATTAAAATCTAATATATCTCTAGAACCACTTAGTTAATATTTCTAAAAACTTAAATCTAGATTATTTATAATAATATTTATAATATATAAAAGTTTTAGAATTTATTATAGTATAATAAAGGAGATGCACGGTTACGCACGGCTTTTTTTTGTTAGTAAAAAAGGTGATCGACTCGCTTACCTAATCGACTCGCATGCCGGTGACGTTATAGCCAGATAGAATACACATATATTACTAACCACCTTAAATCTAACAATAAGGCGCTAACTACCTTAGCGTTAAATACGTATATATATAGGTTAAGTAAGCTTTTTCCTATAGTAACTTTAAAAGTCCCTTAGTAAATTATATAGCTATATATAACCTACTTATTACTTTTAATATATATTTTAGTTTTATCTAAATATATAACTAAGTTTTCTACTAGTAGAGTAGTAGCCTAGTTTTTAAACTTAGTAGTTATACTACTTTTAGTTATACTTAAGGTTAGGTCTATATAGCTTTTTTTAAAGAAGTATAAGTTTAATAAAACTAATTTTAGGGCGGCCTAGAGTAGTAGTTTAGTAGTTTACTATAGGTATAACCTTAATACTTAATATCTCCCTATACCTTATTTTCTAGTAATTAGAATCCTTACTAATCTAGTAATAATTAGGTTAGTAGTATTAATTATTTTAATTTTTAAGGTAAACTACTATCTAACTTACTTAAAAGCTATTTCTATATTAGAAAGTTCTAATTCCTTTTATAGTATAGGTATAGGCGTAATACGCTATACTAGTAGGATAGTTCTTACTATAATTTTTAGGGCCCTATTAATTATTTTTATATACTAGCCTACTTTTATACTAACTATAGTTAGCCTACTAGTTACTCTATTTATAGAATTCTTAAATTAGCTATTATACTAAACTTTTACTTTAAATAAGGCTAATAGTATAACTACTATATAGATAGCTTTATATAGTACGTTTAAGAGCAGTCTTTTTAAGACGTAGCTTAACGTAACCGGCATACAAGTTAATTAGGCATATGAGTTAATTACTCTGCTAAGACTACACTAAAAACACAACCTTTAATAAAGAATTATAATACCAGCTTATATTAGGGTATCTAGAAAACTTTCCTAATAACCCTCCTAGCTCCTACGCGTCTTTTTAATAGGTGCGCAAGTTGTGCCTAGTCTTACCGCAGGTTTTATAGTACCTTTAAGAAGGACTAGCCTTTTTTATACGCACCTTCTTTAACGCCTTCTTCCTATTACTACGCACCCTAAACTTTTTTAAAGCTACTAAGCGCTGGCCCTCTTTAACTATTAGCGTCCCTTTTACCTATATCTGCTTTCTTTTATATAATTTATAACGCGTAGCGGCTTTATTAGTAGCTCGAAGCTTAGTAACTTCTTTTTATGCTAATATAAGCTTATACGCTATAACGGTAGCGCCTTTAGTAAGCTTTTTAAAAGCCTTAACTATTAAAGTTAGTGAACTATCTATATGTCTTTAAATCCTCTCCTTTACTAGCGTTGACTAAGACCTAATTTCTAGGGTATTGCTTAGGGTTTTAGACTTCTAGGGCTCCTTATTTAGAAGGGGTGGTATTAGCGTCCTTAACCTTATATTAAGCTTTAATATTATAGCTTTTAGGTTAAATAGGACTAGCCTAGCGCCTTTAAAGCCTCCTTATATATTATTCTTAGTAAAGGAATTGTGAAAAGTAGTAATAAAGTATAGTAAAAACTTAAGTTTTATAATATAAGTAATGTGGTTGCGCATTAGCTGCTTAGCTTAACGCCTATAGGCCTTTTTTAAAGGCGTAAAACAACTAACGTTAAGCAGCTATAGGAGGTGTAATAAGTGTAGGGGCATATATAAGGTAATAATATTGTGTTTTTTATAGTATTACTTAAATTTAAAAGAGTAGTAGCTCTTATAGCTATTAAGAATAAGTAGCTACGCTGTGCTAACTATACGCCTTATAGTATATTTATTAAAGTGCTTTAACTACGCTAAGGTAAGCTTATTTATCGTCTAACTATTCTTAGAGAGCCCTATTACCTATTTAGGGGGTAGTTGATTCTTTTTGTACTATGTAGATAGGTGGTGCTTACCCCTAAAAATAAGAAAGGGTAGGATTACCTATCTAGTCGCGTTAACGCTTTAAATTATAGTAACCTACTTTTAGTTACTCTACTAAAGGAGCTTTACTTTTTCTTAACGCTTAGATAAGGTAATAACACTCCCTATTAATATTATACTTATTATAAAGCCTAACTTGTTAAAGTTGTACGTGTTCTTATTAAGGATACTATGCTTGGCTTTAGTATTCTCTATATAACAGAACTAATCCTAGATAAGCCTTAGATCCTTATATTTTACTTTTTTATAGTTGTACTTTTAAATAGAAACTACTTTAAGCTTATTATAGCGCTTAATATACGCTAAGGCCTACTTTTTACCTACTAGGTTTTAGTTACGTTTAGCTAGCAAGGAATTAGCTATAGATTAGATATCTGTAAGCTAGAGTAGGAATCCTCGCTTGTCCTAGTTAAGTAGCTCCTAGAGAATTACTCCTTTTTTATAGAAGGTAAGCTTTATTAAGTTAGGCGTGCAATTACATTAAAAGGTCTTTCTAGCGCGTTAATTACTAATTATTAATTAAGGGACGTTATAAATAGCTACAGCGCGTTGCTGTAATAGTGTTACGTTTTATTTAATAGCCTAAAGCGTAAGCTATATTCTAGCTTCTTTTAACTCTAGCAGCTATTAAGGTTATTAAGCTATCGCGTTATACTATTAATAATAATATATTTTAGTAGGGTCTTAGTAGAGTAATTAACTCGTATACCTAATTAACTCGTATGCCGGTTACGTTATACCTTTAAAGTATTAGATAACTTTTATAGCTTTAGTGCCTTGCTTTATAATATATCTATAAAATATAAGTTTTTTATCTAAGTATAACGTAACTAGCATACAAGTTAATTAGGTATACGAGTTAATTACTCTACTAAGACTCTACTAAAATATATTATTATTAACAGTATAACGCAATAGCTTAATAACCTTAATAGCTACTAGAGTTAAAAGAAGCTAGAATATAGCTTATACTTTAGGCTATTAAATAAGACGTGATACTATTACAGCGACGCGCTGTAGCTATCTATAATATTCCTTAATTAATAATTAGTAATTAACGCGCTAGAAAGACCTTTTAACGCGATTGCACGCCTAACTTAATAAAGCTTACCTTCTATAAAGAAAGAGTAATTCTCTAGGAGCTACTTAACTGGGACGAGCGAGGATTTCTACTCTAGCTTATAGATATCTAATCTATAGCTAATTCCTTACTAGCTGAACGCAACTAAGACCTAGTAGGTAAGAAGTAGGCTTTAGCGTATGTTAAGCGCTATAATAAGCTTAAAATAGTTTTTATTTAAAAGTACGACTATAAAAGAGCGAAATGTAAGGATCTAAAGCTTATCTAGGATTAGTTCTATTATGTAGAGAATACTAAAGCTAAGCATAGTATCTTTAATAAAAATATATATAACTTTAACAAGTTAGGCTTTATAATAGGTATAATATTAACGGGGAGTATTATTACCTTATTTAAGCGTTAAGGGAGAGTAAAGCTCCTCTAGTAGGGCAACTAAAAGTAGGTTACTATAATTTAAGGCGTTAACGTAACTAGATAGGTAATCCTACCCTTTCTTATCTTTAGGGGTAAGTACTACCTATCTATATAGTATAAAGAGAATTAACTACCCCCTAAATAGGTAATAGGGCTTTCTAAGAATAGTTAAATAATAAATAAGCTTACCCTAGCGTGGTTAAAGCACTTTAATAAATATACTATAAGGCGTATAGTTGGTACAGCGCGGCTACTTATTCTTAATAGCTATAAAAGCTACTACTCTTTTAAATTTAAGTAATACTATAAGAAATATAATATTATTACCTTATATATGCCTCTATACTTATTATACCTCCTATAGCCGCTTAACGTTAGTTGTTTTACGCCTTTAAAGAAGGCTTATAGGCGCTAAGCTAAGTAGCTAATGCGCAACTATATTACCTATATTATAAAACTTAAGTTCTTACTATGCTTTATTACTACTTTTTACAATTCCTTTACTAAAAGCAATATACAAGGAGGCTTTAGAGGCGCTAGGCTAGTCCTATTTAACCTAGAGGCTGTAATATTAAAGCTTAATATAAGGTTAAAGACGCTAACACTACCCCTTCTAAATAAGGAGCCCTAGGAGTCTAAAACCCTAAGTAATACCCTAGAAATTAGGTCTTAGTTAACGCTGGTGAAGGAGAGGATTTAGAGGCATATAGATAGTTTACTAACTTTAATAGTTGAGGCTTTTAAAAAGCTTACTAAAGGCGCTGCCGTTATAGCGCATAAGCTTATATTAGTATAAAAGAAAGTTGCTAAGCTTTAAGCTACTAATAAAGCTGCTACGCGTTGTAAATTATATAAAAGAAAGCGGATACAGGTAGAAGGGACGCTAATAGTTAAAAAGGGCCAGCGCTTAGTAGCTTTAAGGGAGTTTAGAGTGCGTAGTAATAGGAAGAAGGCGTTAAAGAAGGTGCGTATAAAAAAGGCTGGTCCCTTTTAAAGGCACTGTAAAACCTGCGGCGAGACTAGGCATAACTCACGCACCTGTTAAAAAGACGCGTAGGAGCTAGGGGGGTTATTAGAAAAGTTTTCTAGATGCCCCAATATAAGCTGGTGTTGTGATTCTTTATTAAAGGTTGTGTTTTTAGTGTGGTCTTGGCAGAGTGATTAACTTGTATGCCTAATCGACTCGTATGCCAGTTACGTTATTCCTAACTATTAAACTGCTAGCTACTATTCTTTTAGGGTAGTAACTTTTATAATAGTAAAGTTATTATATATATAAATATCTAGCGTCCTTTTAAGGCGTTGTCTTATAAGGTAAATTATTTTTATTTTTTTATTAGTAAATTATACTTTATTTTTATTACTCTACGCTTTAATAGTATAAATATCTTTAGTAATATTATTAGTATTCTATTATAGTAAGAGGGATACGTAGTATAAGCTAATATTATCTACGTATCTAAACTACTTTATACAGTCCTAGTTTAGTAACTTAGCTAAGTATAAAGTGTAAAGAATAGGAAATAGTAGGGATCCTTATAAAGTACTATATATAACTTATTTAAAAAGAGTAATTTCCTAATTTAAGCGGACGCAGGCCTATTAATTAGTAAAAAAGAAATTAATAAAGTATAGTAAAGCTAGAGGCTATTCCTACTTTTATATTTTTTTAAAAAGGTAGTTATAAAGTAGAGTATTAAAAGCTCTACAGACATCTATAGTAACTAGAATTACTAACTAGTACTTAAACTATATAACTTCTATATTATATATAAATAAAGATACTAGGTTAGTAACGCTTTTTTTAAAAAGGGCGCCGCTATATTAAAAAGAGATAATATTATACTATATAGCTATTATAGCTATATAGTAGGCTATAATATATTTAAGCCTTTTACCTATAGCTAAAAGTAGTATAATTAGGCGCTACGCCCTTATATCTATTAAGTCCTTCTTACCTACCTTAGGTATTATAACTACTTCTACCTATTTTTATAGAAAAGAAAAGTATTATAGCTATAAGTAAACTTAAAAAAAGGCGCTAATATAATATTTAATATAGGGCTAGTATATTTAAAGTAAGCGTACTATTATATAATTTATGCCTAGGGAGGTGCTATCTACTTTTATTACGTATCTTTTTACTTTTTTATTACTAATATTAATATTCTAGGGTAGCTAAGGCCTATTTATAGAAATATTTAGAGGCGGCCTCTTATAATTATTTTTTAAGCTAAAATAGTGTAAAATAAAATTCTAAAAAGTAGTAGCTTTCTTCTAAAGATTAGTAATAAAGTAGTATCTATTATTTATTAAAAAGTCTTATTAATTTAGAGTTAGCTTATACTAACTTACTAGTTTATAAAGTTCTTTATTTATTTTAATATCCTCTATCTAGCTTTACTAGAAGTTCTGCTTTACCTAGTAGACTATTATAAAGAATTCTTTTTTTACCTATAATAGGGTGCGTTAATTTAAATTAAACTTTTTTTTATACTTTTTATAAGCTTAATAATACTTTTCTATCTACTATAGTGCGTTTTATCCTATATTTTTTACTAGTTTACCTACTATGCGCGCAGCGCGGTTTAGAATAGCCTTAAGTTAAGTAATACTTTTATTAATATCTATTATTATTAGGTTAGTTAGTAGCGCTATAGGCGCTATTACTTATTTAACTAGCCTAAAGTATTATTTAAGTAAGTTATTAGGTACTCTATATTTAGCTAGGCTATAGCTAATATTACCTTATTTTAAAATAATAGTTATAAAAGTATAGTAGTTAGAGCCTATATCTATATTATACTATACTATTATTTTTATAAAAGGAATATTTAAAAAAGTAAGGTCTAAGGTATATTTTATATTATGCGTAGGTACACTTAGCTAACTAGTAAATAGTATATTTATCTATTTAAACTATATAAAGAGCTACTACTCTCTATATAGAAAATAAGTCCCTAGTTTAAAGTTATTATATTAAATATTAAAATCTCCCTTAATAATTATCCTAGGTCTTAGCGTATAGCTAGTTATATACGCTAAAGCTATAAAAGTAAAAAGTTACCTATATATATTTAGTATTTAATACTTATTTATATCTACCTATAAAAGGTTATAAGTAACTTTTAGAAAAATTAGTATTACTTTAATTATCTAGTGCTAGTAGATATAAGTAAGTACTTAGAATTTTTTAGCTTTAGTCTCCTACGTCTATACTAGTATAATTAGTTTATATCTAGAGTAATTATTTACTTTAGTCCCCTATTCTATCTATAGTTCCTATATATATACTATATTTATATTATTTTACTATATAACTTTAAGTACTATAGTGTTCTATGTAGAGCTGTATTATATATTTACCTATTAAGTTAATAAGTCTTATTATTAGTATCTATTATAAATTATATAGTATTATTATATTTTTATATTTATAATAAGTTAAAAGTATTAAGATCTATACTTTTTTTAGAAGAGAAGTAAGTTATTACTATAGGTAAGTAATTATCCTACTAGCGTACACTATTTTAAGACATACGTACTAGATTTATATTTATTTTTAAGGTAGTCCTAGTTAATTAGTAGAAGCTTAATAGGCCTTATTCTAGGGCTTTATTATCTCTAGTATCTATTTTATATTTACTATTCTACTTATTAAGTAGGCGGTAGAAGTAGAAGTTTAGCTAATCTATAGGTAGGTCCACCTTTTTAGGGGTAGCGTTAAAGCTCTATTTTTTACTAGTTTTAGTATATTTTAAGCTTTTATAAGTAGTAGTTACGTAGGAGTCTAGTACACTACTTATAGTAACTATTTTAGCCTTTTACTAAAGGGGTTTAGTTCTAGTAGTATTTTAAGCTTACTAGTATAAGTAAGTTATATACTTACTTTTATAGTAAACGCGTTATAGCTTCTTCTTAGTAAGTAGTATAACTTATTTTTTTAATTATTTTAGTACTATAGAATAGTAATTATAGCCTAAAAAAATAAGGCTATAGTAGCTAGCATATTAAAGTTCTACTTTATAGTTTACGCCTAAAGGCCCTTTATAGGTTTTAATAATTTAGCTATAGTTTAAGCATCTTAGTTTCTTAGTATAGTAGACTAAGTTATAGTAACTCTAGTAATCTAGGTTATAAAGCTTTATAGCTAGCTTTTTTTTAATTAACTAAGATAGCTTACTACTAAAAATTTTAAAGTTTTTTTAAAAAAGTTATAAAAAAAATATAATTTAGGTTTAGTATTTAGTATAAGGGTAATTTCTAGTAATAGGGCTATATTATAAGGGCTAATAATTAGTAGGCTGTTAGTTTATTTAAGTAAGAATTTTGTTTTTAATTATTTAGTACGTAATAAAAATAGCTTTACCTTTATAATTCTTTTTAAAGGCTAGAACTATTAGGATAGTATAGTTAAACTAAGTAACTAGTTTAATAACATTCTTAGCGTTTAGCTTCTGCTAAATAGTTTCTTTAGTCTCTTACTTAAGTAGGCCTATCTATATTATTTTATTTAATAGTAGGACTACTTATTTTATTTTTATAGAAACTACCTTAGGTATATTTTTTAAGTTAATACCTATAGCCTTAGCTATAGCTTATTACACTTTTAGTGTAAAAGTATTTATTTTATTTTTAGCTTTAAGCTTAATAAAAATACGTATATCCTTTTAAAGAAAATAGAAGATTAAGTAAGTTATATTTATAGACGTACTATAGCTAGCGCCTAAAGTAGTAGTAGTAGCGCTTTTTTTTTTAGCTTAGCATTTTTAGAGTTTTTAGTAATATTTACCTAGAAAATAGAGCTATAAGTAGTAGTTTTAGTACTTACTAAGCCTAATAAGCTAGTAGAAAAGATAGTTTAAATTAAAGCTTATAATACTATAAAGATACGTTAGTTATATTTACTTATAATAGCAGCTTTCTTACTATTACTATAGTTAAAAAAAACGTAGTTAATAGCTTTAGTAATATTATTAACTACTACGTACTAAAAGTTAATTTAGTGCTAAATAGCTATAAGGTTTACGTAAAGAGTAGTAGAAATAGATATAAACGCACCTTTTAGCTAATCTAAGTTTCCTTTACCTAATTTATAAGGTAAGTCTGCTTAGATATATTAAAAAGAGTAATAAAGGTTACGCTTAGAGGGAGAGGTAGGTAGCTTTTATATATATATTATAGTTATTACGTAGGGTTAACTGTAAAATATATTAGCTATACTAGCTATTTACTTATAAATAGATAGCTAAAGTAGCGTAGAAATAATTAGATTTACGTATATTAGGTGTTAGAAGTAATATTTAAATAAGAAAAGGATAAAAAATAACCCGTAAAGGGTGTAATTTAAGGGTGCTGTCCTTAACAAAAGTGTGGTGTAGGTGAGCCAGTAACTTAATTACCATGGGGAAGACATATATGTTTTTTTAGAATGTATCCCTTATTGAGAAACACGATGCTGGTTACAGCTTCCGGGGATTGTAGCAAGCAGAGACACTAAGGAGGGAATAGGAATGAAATAAAGCTCGAAGGTAACACTATAATCAATCCCAGAGAGGGAAGGATATAGTAACAGACTACCACCATAATTCTGACTATCCATACTTCTGTGCTACACCGGGATATACTGCAATATTGGGCAATCAGATATCGTCCTCGCTTAACACAAAACGACCTCCGATCGCCTTCTTCAGTGTTTCCCGGAAGATAGGGTCCTCTTCATCCCCCTTTATCATCTGTTGGAACAGTCGGGTGACTTCCTTGTGACACCTTAGGTTGAAAAGTTCTCTATGTAAAGCGAGAGACATAGCTTTTGTTTCAGGTGAGAGGAAGCCGATATTGGTGTCCTTCGCTTCGGATGCCACATACTGCATTGCCGTCGCATATTCGTGTACTCCATTAGTCATGCAGAATTTTTCAAATGCAACGCACATGAAATTGAGGTTTCGAATACACAAAATATCGAATCGATGTTCTTCTATTCTCCTGGCTGACCTGAACGTCGCGTGAACGCCCTTCAACCAAGGGTCATATGCGCTGAACGCAAGGAACCATTTATTGGCCCAAGCTGCTATCGAATCCTTTGGACGAGGGTATTCTTGGGGGTATTCTTGACAGGAAAAGTCTTCTTGTAGTTGTTTTTCCTTTGCAGGCTCTTCACGAGGCGTCGCCTCCACCATCAAGTCTTGGGTTGGAATGGTTTCCATATCTTCCATGATTCTGGAATAGGGATGCTTTATTCGCCGATATGCTCTGTAGGGATCACAATAGAGTAGTGATATTATGGAGTATACATTTAACTGGCGCAGATATATGGACCGTTCTGATGAGGGGCTATTCCTGAGAAATCCTATATCTATATACTTCTACGTGTGCGGTGCATATTGTGAGTAACGGCTGAACAAGGACGTATTGTACAATGTGAAATACAATGTGAGTAGCATACATCCATTAAGTATCACCGCCATTCTATGCTAATTCATCTGTTCGTAGCATCGGTTGGTTTAGAATTATGGATGTGACGACACACGATCGATCAATTCATTGGTACGAAGGTCACTTCCTAAGGACTCTTCTAGCGTTATAGTACTGAACCTATGACGGTGCCCCCAGCAACCCAATTGTCTTTTGCAATGATCGAACCCAGTAACATGAATATGGAGCGTGTACCCCCCAGGTTTATTCTGTACTCTCTTAGTTATTGCACTGCCAGGACTTGGAGATATCCTGTTTACGTGAGATTGACTCATTATTTCTCACTGTTTGGCGTCAAAACACATATGGGCATCATATTGAAAACGTTAAAACCTATCCAGAGCGGAGGGATAGTAAATGGACAGAACATAATACCGCGGCCTAAAGCATTGAAGGGTGTTAGTAAAATAGCTGAAATCTGCTTCTATCTTGTTTAAATAATCTCGTGGAAACAAAAGCCAGACAAACATTAAAACCCAACCAGTATCTCAACTTAATTAGAAAATTCGGTCACAGAAATGCTATTGCCGGGCCTTGGCGTTCTCAGATAAAGTTGGGGATTGATTTATTTATAGCCCCTTTGATGGGTGGTTGGTGGCATATAATGCCAGAGGATGCAGAGAGCGTCGTCATTTTCCAGCGATTTTTTTGGATGGGCGCTAAGCGTTTTTAAGCCTAACTAGCGCGGCGGCATGTAATCCACCGGTTGTTGTTACTCCTTGAATTTATAGTTTTAAACCTTTTTTTTAAATTATTTATAACTAAGACGGTCCTGCCTCCTTTGTTTTTATTTTACTTCTTATATACTTTTGTCTAGGTAGGGATACTTAGGTACTGCTTCGGCATTATTTACTTTGTATCAGAAAGTAAAAATAAAAAATTCACAATGTCTAGTGCTACTTATATTCTTTACAGGCCCTCACAATCTTCTGAAGGAGCTCTACGGAATATACATATTCTTCCCATACCGAGGGCTTTATTATTTCCCCATTTGCCTTTGCAGCTTCCAACACATCCTCCAACCCTTTGCTCAACTCAGCTTCTTGATATTGCCCGTATCTCTTCCAGAAGTGGATTGCTGCTTTCAACTGATTTTCCAACATCCCCTCTTTCATGTCTTTCTTCTGTTCGGTCTCAAATCCCGGATGGGGATTAAATTGGATCAGCGCGAGCAACTCTTCATACTCTCTCTTGACGTCTGGATCTTCGCAAGCTTCACTCTCCACTAAGTAATCCTTCCACAACTGAATGTAAAATTGAAGCGGAAGTTTAGGCGTAGGACCCCAACTGGTCTGGATATATCTTTGCTGAGAGCTTGAAGCCTGATCTATCTTTTCCTCTAAAGGTGTTTCTGTAATGTTCGGTGTACTTCGTTCCGAGGGATCTCCCACGCCTGCAACTGATCCCTTTGTTTCCATGGTTGTTGAAATATTGAGCGGTTGAAGCTACGTTGGAGATAACTTTGGGTTGATAGATCATGCAGATCAGTGGTTGCAAAGATGGATAGGTGTTGAATACAAGCTTTTCTGAGATAGTTGAGTGGTGCCACGATAGAGTGCCAGATGTGGAAGCGAGCAGTTGAATAAAAGGTAGTTTTGTCTCAAAATACTGGAACAGATGCAGAATTTATACTCGAGGAGGGGTATGTACACCCATGGGACACGGTATCACAATGTCTTGGCATGTTCATATTCGACTGTGAGTCAGAATCTTCTACAACGCTCACGTCCTTTCATTGCAGCATTACAAGAAACTAACTATTTAGGTTGGGATTTGGGCCTTCTCTTCGTACTCCTAGGTTTTCTATGTTCCGCTTTTTTGTTGCTTCCCCACCGCTGGCACGACTCCGCTGTGTCATCCAAATCTGAGGGCACGCTTATTGTCCATGTGTCGCAGCCAATGAGTAATGAGCATAGCTTACACAACTTTCTGATGTATTTTCTACACTCGAACTCTGGGAACTTGGACAATTCTGACTCAACCGAGCATGAAAAATATGTTCAACGTCCGTGATCTACGAGTATAAAAACTATAATAAGCCCTCACCCAAAGCACACTTCCCATTCACGCAATACTGCATTCTCGATCTAGAGGCCAGCGAAGCAAACATCTACCACTTCTCATACATATAATTCGATAAACCGGCAATGTCAACCTCATTATCCCCCCCCCCGAATCTCCCGTACGGAATTATCCGAAGCCTAGACTACCAGTGGCAGAATACATGAAATTACTCAACGATACCTTTCAATCGAGCAAGAAAGACGTTAAATACCTTCATTTTCTCTCTGGAACCCTGGAAGTTTCCTCTTCGCACCACGCTCAGCGTGATACCTACGAGTTCATTGAACAATTCCACGATATCGCTGAAAAAATGGTCAAATTCTGGCAAGATCATGGGCAGTACGACCACGCTATACTGACCGAGGAGCATAGCCGCATGAAGTCAGAGGAGCAAGGCAAGGGAAACAACTACGACTTCTGCCTGACTCTCTAAGACGACCTGATGAGAGCTGCGGATATCCCGAGTTTGGGATTCCTGTGGGGGCCGGAGTCACTAGAAGAAATGAAGAAACTCTTAGTGGAACCTGAATCAGAGGCAGAGGCTAACGCTGGGGTCGATGGTTCTGTGTTTACACTGACCACTGTTTTGAAACATATGTCAAAATTCAGGGGAGTCATCGCTGCGAAAATCTAATGCAGTGTATTGTAGTCTTTAGCAAAGGTTTTAATACATCAGTTCTTCACATTCCATTCTGCAACCGAAGTGAATATACATTGACAGTGTTAAGAATCATAACTAACCTTGGCTGCGGTGATGTAAAGTGAGAGGAGGTCGTGGTGTAATGTAAGACTGGAAACACCAGCAATGGCGTACATCGCACAGTGCCCAGCTAACACAGCCATTCGTTAGGGAGCTTCAAGACTTTTCTAATAAGCGCCTGTTGGAAGTGCCATGTTGTAAGAGTTCCAGGCGTAGGAAACGCCGAAGCGGAGATCTTTCAAGATAGTACATGTCTACGTCAAAGTTTCTGGATGATATAAGCTCATATAGTTTAATCATTTGAGGCTCATTATCATGTCGGGGGTGGACACTGGATTTTCCAGGGCTATTCTTTTTGGTAAAAATAGTGATACCAAAACATTACCTAGATTTCATTACCTAGACTCAAAATATTGCGTAAAATAGTTACAAAAACGGCGGGGCCGCTTTAATTTCAAAACGTCCTCAAAAGAGTTTCGATATTGGATAGTATCGATTAAGGAAGTTAGCAAGCTGGGATCGAAAAAGCTTGACGCATTTTGAGGTTTAAACCATGTATATATCCACAATTTTCAAGCACTAACTTCAATTGCAATCAAATCACTGTTTTGAAACTAGCACGTGGGAGGGGAGCTTGCTGAATCTAAATTAAGTTCTATATACAGAGTTGGAAAACCATGGCTAATTGGAAACAAATCTTGCAAAATGGGAACTAAGAAGTGGATTCATTATTTGGAATTATAAGAAAGAGAAAAATAAGCACGAAGAACCGAAGACTCTACAGCACCATTTGGGGTAATCTCCTAAGAACCGCACCGCGATCTATGGATATGCCCCTCTTTAAGACTTTCCTGTCTTCGCGAAAAAAGTCAATTTCAGCCATCCATTTAGTACTTGACTAACTTATCAGCCATGAATTCATAAATGTCATCGACATTTTCAAGTTCCCACAGCTTATCCTCGTCCTCTGTTCCAAGCCTATGCCCTCTCATGAGGCTAAATCTCTCTTTGTCTGCAACCCACAACATATGCTTATGAAAGCTCACCACCCCCAGCACTTCCAGGAGGTTTTCGAAGGGATCGTTTGTCTTGAGAATCTTTTTGCTACCAGCGTATAGGTCCGTGTTTGAAAGGCGTCCTACGTCCTGCCACCAGAGATGGAGCTTCCTAAACCAACGAGGAACGACGTAAATGAGGTAGATGAGGGCTTTGGCTTGGATTTTATCGTCGCTGTCGTTCTCGAAAACTTCGAAGGCAGTAATGATATATCCCATTTCCTGGATATTGAGAGGATCCGCCAAATGCTTTACAAAACCATGTAAATACTCTTCCAGTCCCAGCTTCGTTTCTTCATATCTGAGTCTGCCGTGAGAAGCTCGAGTCGACATTTTCCGGGATCCATCCACGTCAATCTTTAATGCATCTTTGGATGTGCTTTTGGCGTGACGGCATTGTTCCAACCTCTCTTCGTGTCTCTCTACAATAACATCGAATGTATCGTCAGTTGGGCTCGTGGCGTGGGACGTTGTATACGACATGTTCGCAAGTCGGAAAATGAAATCGGGTAATTAAGGTATGGTAATAGCCAGCAGGAATTTCAGATAGTTCAAGGTTTGCAGTGTGTGATTAAATGGAGCAGGAGGAGGGTAAGGATTGAAGTATAAATATGTGCACAGTAGTCACATGCGCCACGTATGACTGTAAAACTACTGCCCTTGCCCTTAGGAGCGTGTGCGTTGTGTTTCAAGCATGTTACTCTAGAATTGAAGCGGGGTATAGGTGTCCACTCTAATTCGGAGTCCGTGCTGAATGGAAGGTGTCACACGGCGTGAATCAACGCAGTGAGACTGTCTATTTCAATACTAGTACTCACGGATGGTATAGATGCAACGAATAACAGTAAAAGTTGCATACAGAGGGATTTGATTTCTATAATCCTCGCTTGGAGCGGTATTCCACGATGGCGTGGATGGTTTATGATGCCACAAACAACTGGCTCACACGGCAGAACCGTATAGGCACGCCAAACTCGGCCAGGCCGCTGGTAGCATCCGAAGCTCGCAATCTTATTCTGTGCTTTTCATACGAAAATATACCCGTGAGTGCCAAGTAGGAAAGTGAACTAGCAGTCCGACTGGAGGGCGTGTACACCCATGTTCTACCACTCACACCTTGCCCTCCGCTACCATTTCCCACCTCAACTACCAGCCAGGCCATTATTTTTGAGATTATTTACGTAAAGAAACATCGGATCATGGCACTACAGCACTCAAAAGAGCGGACGATATGAGCCCAAGCTTCATTTGCTGCAGGAGATGTTGCTCAATCCTCCTCGAGCCACCATGGATGTGCCAAGACCTCGTCGATTGTGGGTCTAGCCAACGGATTCAGATTGGTCATCGTGGAGACCAGTTGGTGTAAGGATTTCCCAAGTCCTTCCCCCCAATAATTAAAGCTCCTTCCCGGATCATCTTTAATGATTGTTTCGGCAAGTTTGGAGGCCGTTTGGAGCGCTTTGCACCACTTTTCGTTATAAACCTTTGAGATGAACTCCTGTGGAACCGAAGGTCCAAAGAAAGATAGATGACGGATCACCATAATTTGTTCTGGGACAATTCCGGGGTGTAAGAAATGATCCCGTTCGGGGATCAGGAAGTCTCCTCCGCCATAAACATATATGCACTGTGAGATGATTAGAAATCAGGGCGTCGCAATGCATGTTGATAGAATAAAACTTGGAATACTAACCACAAGTCCGTAAGCGTATATATCGGAAGCTGAGTATACCAGCTGTCCAGTTTGCATCTCGAGGCTTCGCCAGATAACGTTTCCAACAGAACCACGATAGTAGTTAGTTACGCCATTTTCCAATTTCCAAGCGTTTTCGAAATCGCCCAACACGACATCGGTTACCACGATTTGTTCGTTCTCGTCCCGAATCCAATTGACAATTATGTTGTCAGGCTTGATATCTGGCGGGGGAAATTAGTAAGATTGAATGCAAGGCACAACTCACGCGAGCGGATTCAGCACGTCGCATACCAAGGTGGATCCATCCTTTACTATGAAGCTCCTGAATTGCCTCCGCAACACATCGCAAAATCTTTTTAGATGCATCGGCTGGGAGATCGGGTTGGGTTTTGACGAATTCGAGGAGTGTGTCTTTGAAATAGGGATACACCAAGATGGCTTCCTGTTCGTTCACATCAACCGGCATCCGAAGGAAGCGGCTCTCGCCAACATCTGCTGCAATTGATTGAAAATGTTTGAATTTCTCTTGGTCGCGTAAGTACTTTAGGACGTATGATTCGTTCCCAGAGCTGATCACGTTGAAGTTAGCTGATCATTTATCCGTGTTTATCAGTTGTAAGATCAGCTGTGTACCTTGCTTTGAGAACTTTTCGCCTGTCTGGCCGGGCTGCAAATATTTCGCCTGGTAGATATTGTCTACCGGATTTACCTAGAATTGTGGAAACCATCCTTTTATTCGGCGTAAAGGGATGTCCAGGGAAGGGTATGTGGCGGGCGACGCGCGGATAAAACTTTAGCAAGAAAGCCATTTGGAAGCGGAGTTGAGAGTGTTTTAGAAATTGACGGTAATGTGTGTGGCCGAAAAGTGCCAGTAGGCACCAATGTGCCCTATGTAGTACAAGCCAATCGCCGGCCCTGGACTTAGTTTTCTCCGTCTACATCAATGTCATCGCTCGCTGATGACAACGCGCTAGTAATTCATTTATGGACAGAAATCAGTGAAAGATGCCCAAACAATCGTCATGTTTTATTTGGCTTTATTTGGCTATCGATAAGTCATGCTGTTTCTCTTTGGTGTAACATTGAGCACATATGAAATCAATACCCCATTGATCTCTCTGCTCTCTATACCACCATATCCAGTGCTCAATTCTGAATTTTAGAATCAAGAGCGGACATTAGGACTGCTAAATCAGTGTGTGCAACACTTGCAGATCCTACCGACCACTCAACCATAGCTCTGCTGGGTTGATTTCATGAGGTCGTTTCTGGACCGCCCTTCGCGGCCTCTTCTTTGGAGGGTTGATCCTTGAACGATTGCTCCGCAGATAGTTTATTCTCGGATGGTCCCGTTGTCGACGATCCAGCAGGGGGGTAGAAATGACGAGTCACCAGATGATTACCCTTTTTGTCTTGACATCGAGCATTCCAGTGTAGTGTATCGTCCCCCGGGCTGATATGTAGTGGGCCCCTATCAAAGATTTGATGTTCAATAATTGCAACCAGACTCTAATTGCGGCCTACTGTTCTCCATGACGCTTATTCAATATCGCAGCTTTAACTTACATCAGGATAATGTGTGCAACATCTGGATGAATGTCGGCGTGTTGCAAAGCCTCGACGAATTCTTCTTTGCTTTTATCGGAGACTTCGACTCGCTTGTAGTTCTCTACTTGTTCGGCAAAGCTGATGACAATCTTGCGACCACCTTTCTCGAAGTGCTTGATAAGTCTGGTTGACAATAGTTTGGGTGGCATCGTGGGCGGCAAGCTGAAAGCTAGGTACAACACAAGCTGTTGCCGGGTAGGATTTGGTTGATACTACATCCAAAACTCCCCAAGTCCATCTATATACTTTTGGTTGCTGCAAACGCTCTATCCAAACGACATAGGTGAAATAGGCGCTCGAGCAAATGAAGACTGAGCATTGACCAAGACGGCATGTTGTGAAGCGTACATTCACACGAGAGCTGAGCGGCGTCGTTATCACCAATTTTGCCAGAGAAGTAATAATACTGAAGAAAATCTTCTCTAGGTTCTCTGTGCGCTTGAATGGTATACTGGAGGAATTCGTGATATGCAACGCCAAATGTAGACGTGTGATACCGTATTTCACAAGCAATTGTGGTATCCAACTGTGTTCAGATACGAAGCAACCAGTGACGTGCGATATAGACCTGAATAAGTGAAAAATAATGCTCCGTAACGCATTAAATTATGTGAATTGAGTTTAACGGTACAGTATTAACGTTTTGTTTTACTTAAGTGATTTGCAACCACAGTTCAATAGGGAAGTCACCATCCTCGTGTAAGTTGCCACGAAAACAAGGGTGTTACTGAACAGAATGACACATGGAAAGTGCCCATACAATCTATTACCTCGATGCTGGCCCTAAATATTTCCACACTTGAATTGTTCCGATCCTCACTCCAAAATCGGTGCGCCAAAACCTGCTCGATGGTGAACCCCGCTTTAGGATGAAGATTCATCATGCTCCATATCAACTCTCTCGTCGCTGAAGTGAGATCTTTGCCCCAGTATCCAACTTCTGTTCAGGTGTGCTCGCTACCGAGATCTCCGCAACCTTCGAAGCAAATTCCAACGCGTTACGAGATTCCTCATTGTCCACGGTTTCCAGTAGCCCCTGAGGCAAAGGTCCGAAGTAAAATATATGCCGAGTCAAAATCTCGTGCTCTGGAGCGATGCCTAGCTTCTCCAACTCTGGGAAGTCATTGGTGATGAGCATCGTCCTCCGCCAAGAACGGAAATGTACTGGAGGGAGTCAGAGAATTCAATAGGAGGCATCAGCGTTGAATAAATGTGCATACCACGAGACCGAAAGTGACGATGTCACAACCATGTGTTATAGCTCCACCCACCTGTCCCTCTGGGCAACGCCACATGACATTACCAAAAGGCTTATCTGTTCGGACAAGCAGACCTTCCGGAACCTTAATTGTGAAGTCGAGGTCTCCCAGAACTGCATCTGTGACCACCTTTCCGCGTTGAACATTGGACCAATCCACAAGTATATTATTAGGTTTGACATCTATGTGAAGCGTAAGGTTAGCACGTTCTTCTCGATGGAAACGAGGGAGATGACTGTACCGAAGTGAATCCAATCGTTTCTATGCAGTTCATGAATCACATCTGCTACGTAGCGCAGAATCTTTTTGCCTTCTTCATCGGGAAACTCCGGATTGTCGTGTATCAACCGCAGGAGATTCGTGCGTAGGAATGGATATATCAAGATGCCGTCTGCTTATTCATATCGGTATGAACGCGGAGCTGATTTGAATCCCCCACGTCAGCTTTGATGTCGTTGAAATGACGAAGTCTGTCTTTGTGAACATGCTTCAGAACGAAGGGTTTGCTCTGAGACCTCCGAGAATGGATTAGTAAAAGAAAACCACCCGATCGACTTTGCATAATTACATGGCCTTGAATATGCCCAGCTTGGAATGCCTCCGGTTAAAAAGCTTGCCTTGGGTGTAAATGCGACCGGAATCGCCGACAACCGTAGGACCATCCTTTAAGACGAGGCGTGGACTAGACGTGCAAATACGCGACCCGAGTCACCAACTACGGTGGTTCCAAGTGTTTCAGTCGACATCGAATGGTGGAACAGCCGTCCGAACTGTAGCTTTGAGCTTCGACGGAATTGCGCCATGGCTTATATGCTGACGACTTCAAATTTGCACTGCGATAGATGATTCCGGCGAGGCGAATGCCTTGAGTATGACGTTACTTGCCTGTGCCACGACATGGAATTATATTTGCCCGGAAGCTGCGACGAACGCGCTGTTGCTATTACCGAACAGCACTGTATTGGCCTAATGTGAGCGGAGAGGGTTGTGCTTGACCGGATCACGTGATCTGACATATTCGCCTTCGATTCCTGGCCGTCACAGCGTGAGTATCGAGGATGAGCGCAATTAATTTCTACACGTACAGGCGTCAAATCAAGATTACGAAACGTAGCAAAAGCATACTAGGGGAAGATGTGACTTTGGATAGCCATCGATTGAGCTTCGAACGAAAGGCAGTTGGTTTTCATTGTAAGCAGAATCTACACGATGCTAAAGAGGCCTTCCGCGATAAGTAATGAGGGTTAGTAGAACAATATGTGCTTCCAAACATTGAGGTCTATCATATCATTCAGAGGCGATCTCCATGTGCTGCCGAGTAGGCGGCCCTAATACTGGAGTGGAATCGTGTAGGCAATCATTCGTACGTTAGAATAGAAGTCGTAGTCAAGTGGGCGTGCTTGCAACGTAGCGAACCAGTCAATGTGTCAATTTGGTACTGTTTCACCCTCAGATATTAGCACTTGACTAGCTTTTGAATAAATGGGACGGTACTCACTAGATGGCTAAGAAGCCCTTTTCCTCCACACTAAGATATCCCGAAGCCTCGTTCCCTTTCGAGGGAGAATGACGACTACGCGCCAGGCGTCTTCAATTTACGCATACATTCCAAAACACAATAAATCGCGACCTCATTTACGAGAGCAAATCCGCCACGTTCATAGGCATCTCGTCGATTTGGGTGGAGTAGTACACTACAGCTGGTCAGCGAAATCGATTATCGAAAGAGGATAGTCGGAAACCTACACTCAATATCACGAAGAATACGGACATCCTCCTGGGTGACAAAGTTGATAGCCACGCCCTTGCGCCCAAAGCGGCCACTTCGGCCGATCCTGTGGATGTAGTTCTCACGGTTGGAGGGGAGGTCGTAGTTGATAACGAGGGACACTTGTTGTACGTCAATACCGCGCGCCCACACGTCAGTGGAGATGAGCACGCGAGAATTGGCCTGCCTGAAGTCTTGCATGATACTGTCGCGCTCCCGTTGCGGCATGTCGCCGTGCATCGAAGATACTGTGAAGTTGGCTTCGCGCATTTTGTCCGTGAGCCAATCAACCTTGCGTCGCGTATTGCAGAAGATAACGGCTTGTGTAATTGTAAGAGTGTCGTAGAGATCGCACAGAGTATCGAACTTCCACTCTTCCTTCTCAATGGCGATGAAGTATTGTTTGAGGCCCTCGAGCGTTAACTCATCACGCTTGACAAGAATGCGAACAGGGTCGGTCATAAACTTGGTCGTCATTTCCAGCACGTCATAAGGAAGGGTGGCAGAAACAACAACGACCTGGGTCGCAGGAGGCAGATAGCGGTAAACGTCGTAAATCTGTTCACGGAAACCGCGGTTGAGAAGTTCATCGGCTTCGTCCAGAACCAGCATTTTGATATTGCGCGTGCGCAAATTACGGCGCCGAATCATATCAGCAACACGTCCAGGCGTACCAGACACGACATGCTGGCCGTAGTCAAGCTTGCGGATGTCTTCACCGACGTTTGTTCCTCCGATGCAGGCATGGCATTGTACGTTCATGTAATCGCCGAGGCCCATGATGACCGATTGAATTTGAGTCGCGAGTTCGCGTGTGGGGGACAAGACAAGAGCTTGAGTTTCGCGCACCGCCGTATCGATGACCTGAAGGATGGAAATGGAAAAGGTCGCGGTCTTTCCCGTTCCGGATTGTGCTTGCGCAATAGTGTCGCGTCCTTTGCAGACCTGAACAATAGCACGTGACTGAACTGCCGACGGAGATTCGTAGCCATACGCATAGATCCCTCGGAGCAGATTCTCCTTCAGGTGCATGGCTTCGAAAGTGGGAGCCACCGAGACCTCTTTGGAGGTGGCGAACTCCATCTTGTCGTCGGCATTGCGATCGATGCCGTCCGCCATGGTGACTTGGTTTCGTAGGGGTGGGGAATGGTTCAAGTTCGGTGATTGCAGGCGAAGAGGGTGATTTGCGACGGGGAGTTCACGATGGTAACGTTGTTTGCGCGACAGAAAGTTTTGGTGGAGCTTCTCCGCAATCCTGATAGTTCGGCGTCGGCTCGGAAGAACCCGACTCCTAGCGTCTCACGTGACTCGGCGACGTAAATGTTCCTCGAACGCCTCCACTTCCACCTCTCCACGCCCAACGCCGCAAAGGTTCGCGCTCCACCACTTTCCCGCGGCCTCATCACTTATATATTCTAGGCGACTGTTCGCGACACCATGCTTCTTGAAGACCAACGCCAGTTGCATGAGGATATCGAGCGTCTTGAAGATGCCATTGCCGACCGTCTCAACGAAGACCCTCCTCACGTACGTGTTTGATCCATTGATTGACTTATTCTCTCTGCGAATTCACGCTAAAAAGTTCCATTATAGATTCGCGACCGATTAGCACGAGATCACGATATCGCGCGGTTCCTCGAGCAGATTGAAGCTCAATCTAGCCGTCTTCTCAAGATTTACCAAGATGTCGAAGGTACCAAGGAAGACGAAGTGCGCAATTTGACTTTGGGCGATCCCATGGAAAACTTCTTGAAAGAATTTGCCTCCGTCAAAGATTTCCATCGCCGCTACCCGAACGAACCTGTCGAGAATCTGGAGAAGGCATACAAGAGGCGGACACCCGAGGATCAGGCGCGGTCATTGGCGGCGATTGACTCCATGTTCACCGGCGAGGAAGGTTTTGGTCGCTATTTTGATCTGACGATGTTGCACAAGCAATACCTGAACCTTCCGTTTCACAAACATGGGCATGGCCGTCGCCTGACGTATCTGCAGTACCTTGACCAATTCGACATTTTTGCCTCCCCCCAGAGCAACATCACGCGCGATCAAAAGATGAGCGAAGACTACTTCAAATACCTCAAAGCGCTTTCCGAGTATTTGGAGAGCTTCATGCGTCGCACTAAACCTCTTGAGAACCTTGACAAGCTTTTCGCCACCTTCGACGCTGAATTCGATGAGCTATGGGCCAAGGAGGAAGTGCCCGGTTGGGAAAAGAATGCGCCACAGGCTGCACCTGTGGAGGGCGACGCACCCACAGAGGAGGGCATTTGGTGTTCAGCATGTAAGCGAGGCTTCTCCAAAGAGACCGTGTACGAGGCGCACCTCACAGGAAAGAAGCACAAGAAGGCAGTAGAACAAAGCCAACCTTCGAACTCTGCTCAAGAGCCTAACAGCGACTTGAAGCGATTCAAGGAGCGAGCTGTGGCAGAGCAAGAGTTCAGGATCCGAAAGCTTGCGGCAGCTATGCAGACGCAACGAAGCGATACCAAAGTGAATGTTGAGCGTAAGCAAGGCATGACCGAGCGAGAGCGTCAGCAAGAATTGGAGCAACTGTACTCTGAGGCCCCCGAAGTTGGAAATGGCGCGAAGGAGAAGGACGAAGATGATAGCGAAGACAAAATATACAACCCGCTCAAACTTCCGCTGGCTTGGGATGGCAAACCTATACCCTTTTGGCTTTACAAGCTGCACGGGCTGGGTGTTGAATTCCCATGCGGTATTTGCGGCAACTACGTCTACATGGGCCGACGAGCCTTTGACAAACATTTCAACGAACCCCGCCACATCTACGGTCTGAAGTGTCTCGGTATCACCAATACCTCCTTATTCCGTGAAATCACGAGCATCGAGGAAGCACAGGAATTGTGGCGAAAGATACAGCGCGACAAGAAGAAGGAACAGAAAGTGGAGGAAAATATTGTGGAAGTGGAGGATGCGAGCGGCAACGTCATGCCGGAGTCCATCTTCAATCTTTTGTCTAAGCAAGGCATGGTCTGAGCGCAGTTTGTCGTACAGCCAGAGTAGCTGTATGCCGTTCCTTCGCGTTCTCGCCTCGCAGTAAGACAAATAGGGAACTAGGTGACGAGGTCCGATTTACGAGATCGACTTCGCAGGATGAACACTCGCGAGTGGCATAGGTTTGGAAATGAAACACAAGAGCTTTGACTCGTGCGATGCCGATTCCCTCCGACTATAACGGCGTATGGATCGCATGCCTTGTGGCGTGCCTACGCTATACAAGCAAAATTGTACACTGTGCATACAGGTTCGGAGACCGTGCTCGCTGCAGTTTGGGACGCAACTGATTATTGGTCCAGAATTCAGATATTATACCCAATTTCAAATTTGAGAGACTTGATTGCTTTTTGGTTAGTCTGGTTCTCTTTTCTTTTTGATACGTCAGTGGTGTGATGTGGCGTCCCGCTGTCGTGACTAATGAATCGAAACCCATATCTGCTGTGTGATGGATCGGAGTCAACAATTGGTGCCACAAAGAGTCAGCAGTGCCACCGCAATACATTGACTCACTAGACACTGCAATGCATATAAATCAATTAATATCTTGCTGTCCAAATGTGGCTCCATTTTCGTTGTTTACTTATTGCAAATACTTTTGCCTTGACGTTCGCACGCAGCGATTTCTCGATATCTACAACGCTGCTGTAGCATCCCATACTGACCCCTGAAATCGAAAAACATAAAACACGCGTCGAACAAAGACTGCCACTTCATTTGCTTTGATGACCAACAAGATGGAGGATAGAGACTATCTGGAGATATTATGGGAAGGTCTGTGCTATGGAATATACGGCGGACATTCACCGCAGGACTGGGCAAATCGATGGGAAGAAGACCTAAAGCATCTGGTTGAACTTCTCTCGGACCTTCCACGCAGAATCCATGAGAACCAGGAATTCTTCAGCCTCCGAGAAAAAGACCTAAAGCAAGCGATCCTCAGTGTACAGTCGCAAACAACGATTCCCCAACCTACAGCTGCCGACTCCACAACAAAAGACAAGCAGGATCCCGGAAGCACGGCACGCTTCCAAACTCTTGTCCAATGCACCTTCGTCGGCATTCTTTGGGATATATATGCGGAATACGGTCAGAGAGATGTAAGCACACTCAACGAAACAGCATCGATCGAGGGGGATAAAGATGACTCCGGGCGCCTTCGGATTCTTGTACAAGCTATGCAGTTGGCCAAAAACGCACAGCAGATGGTGGATGGATGGGAACCTTTGATGGGCTTTTTAGACACAGAGATGAGTGCGTATATCCCAGAAGAGATGCACTACCTGGGAGCCTTCGAACAGATCTTGAAAGAATACATATATTTTAACCCCCCAGATAAAATCGATTTCGACGTCTGGAAAGAAGATCTCAACCTTGTGATCTCAACTCTCCGCCATCTCCGACTCGAAATCAGTGGTGAAAAACCACGCGCAGGGAACCACACACCAACGGCCATTCGACTTACCGCTTGTTTCGTTGAAGCGCTCCACACATTCTACGACCAATACCGTTACCTTGGTTACGACTATCTAGGCCGCGTACTTGAGACGGAACCGAAAGTACCGGGGTATAGTATGAGGAACGAGAGCTTCAAACTCCTCTTGGATGGCATGAAGGAAGCCGAGAAAGGGGCAAAATCGGAGAACGGTTTCACATCATTTCTGGATAAGGTAATGGAGGAGGTGGAAGGCATTCCTGTCTTCTCTCTCTCGGAAGACGAAAAACTAGCGGAGGATCAAATGCTAGAAACGCCTGAAGAGGTAGAGCAGGCTTGGGAAAATTACAAAGAGGCAATTGAGAGGGAATTGAAGGAAGAAAACTTGAGTATGGAAGGATTATGGTTGGAGGAGGATGATGATGGGGATTAGAGTAAATGCGGCATGTGGCCGTCCTTGGGAATTCTTTGATACTTTTCTATCTCGATCTATCTTTTCTGGGCACTTTGTTATGGCTACTGACGCATCACGTGAGTCTTGGCACTAGGGCTACTACTTCTTCTGCATATAGCTCTCTCTCTTTCTTACACAACTCGTACTATACAATACACTACTTCTTGTCACTCTTTTAACCTCTTTCGGGCTGTGCCCATAGCATTCTTGGCCATTCAGTGTGGAGGATTTGGTCTGGAATGGACGTAGATACGTTGCCGTCCTGGGTTCCGGCATCATCTTACTTTCCCTTGGTTCTATCTGTTTGCTTGGTGTAGATGGTGGCAGTATCCTCTGCGTTTCTTGTATTACTAAAGTTGTTATGATTTTCGTTTCACGTGGTAAATTGTTGCATTTTTCTTTGTTGTATCTCTTGAATGGGATTCCGTTGTGCGTACGATAGCTTCCCGTGGCACCCACGGGTCTCATGGACAAGTGTTTTGTGGGATATCAAGCTTTTAGAACATATCAAGCAACTCATTTACATGCTTCAATCTCAATATAAATTTCATGAATTTCTAGGTCCTCGTTCAGATAACACAAATCGAAAACGACGAGTATTCACGCTATGAAAGAAATGCAGTGCAAGTCTCCCGGTAAAAACGGGAAGTGGAAGCAGAGTTTCAAGGAGCAGGAAAGTTTGAGGCTTGTGGTCACACATCCAATATTGAACAGTCACAATGTATTTAGTGTGATGAGTTCAGAATATGATGTGACAGTATGCGAAATGGAGTTGTTCATAAACATTTGTACTTCTACTCAATGAATACCCAGGAAGAAGACTGCTCCAGTATCCAATGAAGCCAAATATCGATCGGTGTTTTTCCGACTGAGCCTTGCTTTGAACTTTCGCACAGTCACGAGGGATAAGGTTAGGTGGCTAGTCTAAAGCCTCATGACGTTATCAATATCGTCCTTCAATAGTCTTACTACCTAGCGTTATTACCATAGTCCAAATACATCTAATAAAGTGGGTGGATGTGGAAGTGAAGCACCTATGCCTCTGCCTAAATCGCGGGTACAAAGTTAGTTCATGCAACCAGGGTGGTCTCAGTACATGATAAGTGACCAGATACGCCACTCCACGTGGTGTCTTGATAACAAGCGAGTCTGTACTTAGGGTTTAACTGAATACGGTTTCTCTGACTCTACGTCCATTACAAGCGAACTAATGATCCACGGTTTCGCAAATAGTCGAAAACACATGCAAGACATATATTTCGGTGCGCTCATGGGCCGTATAAGTACTGCGATCGGTTTCCGCTTACCGTTCATATTGTTGAAATTCGCGAGTGCTTTCTCCAGCAAACCGCTTTCTGCTCCCAAAATATTCATCACAGTCCAAACGCAAGTCGAAGAAACTCCTCGAGGATTATCGATATACATCCGATCGTTATCGAAGAAAACCTCAACTCGGTCGCTCCTGTAAGCTATTTACCATAGAAAGTTGGCACGAATTGTGATACCACATGACGTATCATTTCAAAGATTCAATAAACTACCCGCTAGAACACTAGTAACTCAAAGTCTGCAATGTAGGTTACTCGGTACACTTTTCTTGTCACACAGAATCTGCCGCTCTTTCGGACAAAGATCAGGTAGAGCAACTGTAGTTCAATCGTCAAGATACGATTATTGAAGTCACGACACGCAACTTCATACAGAAACAGGGATCCACTGGCGTTCCAGAGCAGCAACTTTGAGCACAAATTGCTAACGGTGCTCTAAAACCGACAGCATCGTCTACACATATCAGCGGCCTGTATTCTTCGTAGAAAATCAATATGGGTCACAAGAATTCCAAACCGAGCAAGAAACCTGATGCATTGCATGATAAATGGCTGCGGAAGATATCCAGCACAGACCGGAATCTTCAGTCACACCACCACAGTGCCGTCGAGAATTATCGCAAATTTCTTCATTCATTTGAAGTTAACAATCGCTATGCTGAAATAGCCCGCGATAGTTGCGCAGAGTTCCTTGAGATCTTTATTCCTTTGCTCACGGAATGGAACCAAGTTCAGGGTGAGCTGGACGAAAGCCATGCGCGTGACCCGAGATGTGTTGGTAGAGCTTTATGTCCCATTCTGAAGCTCTGGGACAAGATAGTCCGCAGATATAAAGTGGTCATCAAGATAAGGAAAGCCTTGAATTACTGGTTTGAGACTGGAAAACACCCGGGGTACGACCCGGATAACCCCCGAAGTTGAGGAATAAGGCATTTAAGCACTTGAGGCGGATAGGTCGCGAAGCCACATGATGCTTCATTGAACCGTAAGTGGGAACGTACAGTATCTAGCTTATAATTTGATGATAATGTCTCGCGTACTTTAATTGCTATTCCCATATTCCTTGGCAGTTCATACGGTATGCACAAGTATAGCTTGTGGTTGATAGTTGTGATCTCAGCTAAAGAACTAACTATCTACGCGGGGGAGGGCCTTTATATATGCCCTCCCTGGGGGAAAGGCGCCAGGCAACAATGAGGTGGCTGGGGCAGCCAGTGAAAGACCTGATCACGTGACTGGATTCAACCCACAGCAAGTCCAACATTCTGCCTGTGACTGTGTGCAACACTCAACCAGTCTGTCAACCCTTTTAACGTGGAGGATATAGTAAGTTTTGGACTTTCTTGCCATGGGAGTGCCTTGTCGCTGAAAGGAACAAAGAAAAAAGTTGCCAGGAAGATCCAGTCCCATTCATCGACGAAGGTAACAGCCGAGAAAGAAACAAAGGAATTATATCCTAAGCCACAAAGAATGATCCCTACTTAAATTTATCTTAGTCCATACTTCATATAAAAGATCAGGGAACACTTTGTTCATTTCTTATTATCCATGTTTTTAAACTAGAAAACGTTAACCCACACATGATATAAGACAACTCGCAAAAGTCAATTTAACGGAAACTCCCACTCTGGAAGCCCTGTTCATTCCGACTGAGACTATTCCTACGTCAATTTGAGTGGGCTAGTAATCGGACTTTTGTTTTCGGGAGGATTGCTTGCAAAGTTTTCACGATATACGCGTCGAATACTATCCAGCCATTCAGAAATCATCATCCAACGGTTCTACAGTCGCCGCAAAACCACGATGACGACGGAGATCCAGGAGTCTCTGGATAAACTCATGAACAACACAGAGTCTTTAATGGTTACTCTCGATCATGCCAAAATGCACTTCGAGGCCCAGGGGAAGGTGCAGGAATTGAAGGGCATCGCAAAGAAAATACAGTCTATTCGTTTGAAACACCGGATCCTACTCCCGGGGAGATCGAAATATCGCAACGAATATACGAATAAGAAATCGGAATTCGAAGAAGTGCATCAGGAATGGAAAGAAGGATTTGAGAAACGAGCTGCACGGCTTGCAGAAATTCATAGACGCCAACCGTGTGGTGACGATGCGTGTTCAGTCAAGAAGTTTGAGGCGAAGATCCTTGAAGTGTCCCAATCGATTTTACCCCTTCCTGGAGATGAGGAACCAGAAGATGTCTGATCCGACTGGTCACTGGCGAATCCTAGGAGCGAATCTTCACGAAGAGTGTTTACAAGCTGCGGTTGTATTGCTGTGAAGGGTCCCTGGATTGGATGCTCCAACAGCATAACAAAAGCTTGCTCTGTAAAATTAAGCGTGAGATCCTTATCAGTGCATAGGACGATGTGATTGGAGAAAAGATGAGGAGGTAGTTACATAAGTACACTAGCATTCACAACTAAAACTAGTTGTGTTTGCACGTTGTAGTTATAGCTCGTCCAATGAAAGTTCCAATTTAAATCCATGCAGAAGGCTCAAGACTTATAAAATCAATATTCTTCTCATGAACAACCTATTCAGTCCTCCTACAGTCACACAGCACAACAACCCTTCATCAGCAAGAATACAACCACACCACGACCACAAACCACAAAAACGCCAACCCAATACACTCCCTACAAGAATGGTACCTCAGGTATCATGGATGGAAGGGAAGAGGCCAGAAACGCGGAAACCCGAGGTCCTCGAAAAAATTAAACAGGCCGAAACGGTATGCAGGGCTGCTGCCGAAGATGAGAGATTCTCTCAATTCAAATTCATGATGATCGTGTATGTCATATCCTTTGATTTAACTTTGGAAGAATCAGAAACTAATTTTTGTATGTAGTGAACTCGAACACTCTAGCCCCAGCGATAGAAGGCCCCACTACACGGTAGGTTGTCCCGGGTACGAAGTAGTATGAAGATACCGCGTGGCATGGCTGTTTGAGACTTGATTGCTTATTATATCACCCCTATTTGAGTTAAGCTAACTTTGTACGTGCGAATTTAGGTCCGCCTTCAAGACTCCGATCAAAGGCAAAGGGCCATATACCAAGCCGCCCACATTTTGCGGAAGGGAGACAGTGATTACGATCCCTCCACTACGCAGATGTGGGGGATCGAGTTGAACTGGCGTACGGGGAAACGCCCGAAAGCCAAAAGAAAAGGAAAAAGGAAAAGGTCGAATGCGTTCAGGACTTGCTGGAGGGGTAAGTAGCTTGAACAAATTCTAGCCTTTAACCTTCCCTAGCTTGATTTTGCTACAGTGAAGATAAGTGAGTACTAAAAAAGGACACTAAACACTCAGCTACATCGACTAGAGGATGGAATCAACCTCTTGAACTAGCAGGCAACTCTTGGCGTGTGAATTGGAATACAGTGATGTAGATCTTTGTTATGGCGTTCACGTAATGACTTATTATTATTCTTTCCTAATTTGATTATTATTAGCAAATGATACGTAAAGACATTTTATGTGTGAGGTGTGTCATTAGCTTAGTCTTGGTTATCGATGGTTGTACTTTTGCCGTAACTGCTTTATTGATTCTTTATACATTGTTTTATGTGAAGAATGTAGACCCTATATAGTAAAACACCGGCCATAGTAAGATAGGTGATGAAACATTTGAATTATGTCACAAATATTAAGTACCAAGTTTATAGGACAAGAAATGATACTGAATATAGCCTGAGATAAGTAAAGATTGCACGAAACCTGAAAAGGTGGGCCCTGATTACCACAACCATGGTAACTGTGTACTTTATTTAAATCTATAACTACCTCAGACCCTAACCAGACGCCTCTTCTACAACTTTCTCTAGTTATGAAAGATAGGAGACAATCGTTTACCCAAGTAGGGATAAATGAATCCTAAATAAAATAGTTAGAACGCACATAAAAGTAAGTACGAAGCATAAAAAAAACATTGTAGCCCACCAATCAGTAGAAGATTTTGACTCAACAGCTTTTACAGCCTGTAATGCTTGGGGGATCCTCGCTTGGCTCGCTATGTCACATAAACACTTGATAGCATACCGTCGTGCCGGTTCGGGCGTCATCGCAAGTTCCACCAAGACGGTCAACGGCCAGATCAGGAAGCGCGCAGCTGGGGTAAAGGTCATGCCGTTGTAGTCGAGGAAATGCGGTGTGGTCGCGAGTATATCGGCAACGATCTGAGTGTGATTGGCCGAGGCTGCGGCTTGAAGAGCTGCAGTGTCTAGATCGTTGCAGTATCGGAATATCTCGGGCATACCCTGCTCCTTGGCTCTAGCAACAAAGGCTGCCACGCCCCAAACTACTTCTTTCATGAATAATCGTATGAGGCGGATGTTGTTCCAGTGTCGGACCATGAAGTGAGCGGGATATTGGTGGGCGAGTCCCTGATACGCAGACGGAGGAACCATATGCAGCGGTTTGACTTGGTAACGCCATTTGTGCGATAGCATTTTGTCCACCACCTGCGCCTCTTCCTCCAGTTGCAGTGCCTCACATACAATGCCATGCATTTTTGGCACCTGCCCCCGAATACCTGGTAGTCGCGATTTGAAGCTAGCGATTTTGTCGAGCAGGGGGCCAATCAGCACGTGAGGAGACTTCGGATCGAGGAAAGGCTTAGCTTGTTCATATAGCCGCAGGAACTCGTCTGGTACGGTGACTGAACGTTGGATACAGCTGCTACGGATGTTGTTGCACGTCTGCAAAAAGAGTTGTTGGCCCAGACTTGTCTCGAGTTGCTTCGTCCCTCGTAGTCGGATGAGTGCGACAGCTCCGAGTGTGTGAGCCGTCCAGCTTGTTGGTGATTGCTGGCCAGAGAAAGCAATGGCCTCATAAAAACCTAGCAGGAGGACAGAAACAAGGCTGCTATCGAGTTTAGCCGTATCTGGGGAAGCAAGGGCCACGTTGGTTCGGCTGAGGGCTTTAGAGTAGTGTGTGCGGGCATATGCCATGAGTTCGTCGCTGCCAACATGCAGCGAGAGGCTTGCAAATGAGGCAGCCAGGACGCTTGATGATACGGCATTTTGTGCTGTTGATGCTATGATGTTGTAGGTCTTGGGAAGATAGTCGAAAGGCGAAGCTGGGACGTAAGATGACATAAAATAACCAAGGGCTAGCTCGTTATATGAAGGTGTGGGAGAACATGACGGCGAGAGCATGATATCTAAGGCACTGCAGTTTGGGACATGGTCCAAACCATGGTTAAGCATTTGCTCCGGAATGATTGGCGCGTAGACGACTCTGTTCCTTTCCCACTGAACCTTCCGAGCTGTGGACTCAGACTCATCCTTGAAGAGTAGTAGTGAAACTTCCCTGTAACCGAAGCAAGTGATGGACTTGCGCAGACATTGGGTGCAAGATGGCCGGACTCGATCGCACTGCAGTGCATAAGGAGCTGAGAGAGTGTTTCTCGAGAGGAAATGAAAGAGGGTCTTCTTGATGAACTTACTCTTAATCTTCCCTTCCGGCAGGGTTCACAAGCATCGGACGGGCGACCACCGAAGGGCATGGTGGAGGGTGGATGTTCACGCTCATTTGACTCGAATCAATCCCTCAGGGCAATGTGGGGTGCAGGCATTCAGCATCCGATATCTGCTTGGGTATTGGGGATTGTCAAATTGAGCAACGTGTAGGAAAAGTGGTGGACCATGTTGCCAGCGAGGTACGAAACAAGGACCCTCTCGCTTAGCTCTCGCTACTTGGACTAAAAGTCGCCGGAGCCTTACCACCTCGTCATGGACCCAAACGTTATTCGCAGAAGATCAAGTTAGGGGTGAAAGGTTGTTTTAGCGTCGAAATGCCCTCCGAACTAGGAAAGCGGGGTTGAGGGCTGAGGCCGAAGACATGGCCCATCGTCGAACGGACTACCGTTCTAGGAAAGCAATATCGACTTATCGAGGTTGTAGGTATCAAGATGACTACTCCGATTGATCTTTGTTTTCAGTGCCATTCCGACAAATGGCCCTGCATATAGCAAAAGCCGATGCAGCTACGCCTCAAGTGCTCTAACAACGTATATATATCAGAGAAGAAACGGCCGCCAGGCTCATTGCAATTCATCACAAAACTACTTACTGTGTCATTTCTGTCTCCGCAGCAGCTATCCTCCAATATGCACCTCGACGACCACGGCTATGTCTCCATCGTGGAGCTTATCGTCTACATTCCATGCTTGATCCCCGCCGTTCTAGTTTGCTTACGTCACGGATTCAAGCGCACTTCGGGCTGGATCTTCATCGTCATTCTTTCCGCTATTCGTATTTCTGGATCGATATGCGAACTACTGGCTTATAACAATTCGACCGAGGCATTGATCAAGGCGACGCTTATTATTGACTCGATTGGAATTGCACCGCTTTTGCTGATAGTGTTGCTAGTATTATCGAGGCTGTAAGTGTCAAGATGTCTATCATGTCACACCCCTTAGACCACATTGAAGGTGACGACAATTCCACAAATCAGAGTCGTATGTTTGAATCTGTTGCTGATTAGACGTGACATAAGTGTCGATTGGATCAATATCTCGGTGCAGAGCCCAAAATTAAAAACTAAGCACTTTCGTATCCTCCAAGTGCTCATCGGCATTGGCCTAGTCCTCGGAACCATTGGCGTTATCAGCGGCGGATCGCAGGCTGCTGACGGAAGCTTTACACCCTCTACCACCTCCAAAGCCGGCCTCATTCTCTACCTTCTCGACTTTGCCGCCATAACCGTCATGTTTGGTCTGTCGCTCCCCAATGTCTCAGCTGTGCCCCGTCCGGAGCGGCCTATAATATTCCACATCCCTATTGCTTTGCTGGCAATCGCCGTCCGCCTGCTGTACTCAACGCTCTGCATCTTCGTGCACGACAACACCTTCTCGCTATTCGACGGAAGTCTCGCGGCAGAAGTGCTCATGGCCATTGTGGCAGAGTTCTTCGTAGTTATTATTACACTGGCGCTAGGGTTCAAGCTGCGTCAGGACAGTCCCTCGACCCAGGGTGAGATGACGGATCTCGTCGAGAAGAGCAGCAATCATGCTCTGCCGCTCCCTTAGTTCTCGTCTACCATTTAAATCAGACTAGAACAGGTCTTAACATACATGAACATAAAAATACACGGACCTATATTTAGGAAGGAAATATTTGATGAACCTCGGTTACTTTTAGCTTGCCAGTAAAAGGACCGAATATAACATAGAACTTATGATTGATGAAAGGAAGGCCACGTGATGGCTACAGTAGGACAGCACATGCAATAAATTTGTTAAGAGTCCTTTGACGAAGAATTTAATAAAGCAGATAGGTATGGGCAGTTCTCCCATACAGGAGTTTCTTTAGTGCCAAATTTTCACATGTAATCGTTCTCCACTTGGCATCCTTTGTCACTCCTTTGTCTTTTTTGTTTTGTTTTATTTTTCTTGGCGTGCCTTAGGCCCTTCCGACGATACTTTTCGGTCAATTTGCACTCTGGCTACTTGTAAGAGGTGAGTCTTTTGTTAAATCAATATATTCAATTTTAACTGGTACTCGTGTTTCCTGATACAAGGACTTTTAAAGGGGTACAATGTAGTATGTAAAGTGTTACATACAACGACCCAGTCATACGTTTCAATACGCCATGCATGCTCTTTCGTTTAAACACCAT
This sequence comes from Periconia macrospinosa, assembly GCA_003073855.1. Lineage (NCBI taxonomy): Eukaryota > Fungi > Ascomycota > Dothideomycetes > Pleosporales > Periconiaceae > Periconia > Periconia macrospinosa. The sequence continues at coordinate 34,204 of KZ805636.1, forward strand.
GACTGTTTTCACAACAGATTTGGTGACACACTTCCTTCGGTCGTTCGGCGTGTCATCCAGGTTCACAAGTGCGACGTGCATATACCAGACATATAAATGCCACAACTTCAGAAATATTTCCCCCCTCTCCATCTACATCCTCCGTGCCTGTAAACTTAAACAAGCCCAACGCCGCCACATTAAGTAAATCTCACTTCAATAGCAATCTTCGACAAAGAAATCTAATAATCCTCTAGACACGCCTCAACTTTCCAATAAAGTGGAATTCTGCTTCGAGTTCAGTAATTGGACAAAATCCCTTGTTAGACCGCACTTTCGAGGCGTTGAACTACAGCATCGGTGGAGTTGTCCTACGAACGAAGGCTTTTAAAATGGAAAAGCCTAGGGAAGAGAACAGTTGGAGCAGCCGGAAGGGCAAGGAACCAGTGGGGAATCCTGTAGATGAACAGAATTTTCAATCGGAGCCAACTATATCGAATACACAGCCGGCTCTAGATGAGAAGGACATCGAGAAAGCGAAGATCAACCATAGGATATTGGAGGAGGATCTGGAAGATACTTATACCATGCTGGAGGGAGAGCACTTTTTGGGGGCTGTAGAAGAGAAATACAACTCATTCAAGCGATCGGTAAATTACGGAGATTTTACTGGGGCGAAATGGAATGCTATAGCCACTCTACCAGAAATAGCCAAGTTTCAGAACAAGCACAATTGGATGCTGGATCACTATTTCCCTAACCGCTGGGCTGATTTGAGAAAAATTCACGAACATTTCAAATGCCCAGTTGGGGAGTGCCGGGTGCCGATCGAAGAAAGGCGCATCCACAACCTCCGCGAACTGGTGGATGGATACCGGAAAGAAGTTGGAAAATACATCCGGGAACATGTAACAAGGTCTTGATGAAGTGAATTCTTGGGAATCGTGCTCGGTTGAAGTTTATGAGGGGTTTTTGATTGGCGACTTTCTCTTGATGAATGGGGGGCGCATATAATTTAAACTGTTTTCTGTATGTGCCACGCACCACTTTTAGTCGAATACAATTTTTTCTTACATTTCGGTTTATGTGAGCTTCCTCTTTTTTGATGATTGACCACAATTTCTGACACGACCACCGGAAAAAGTGAATGGAAAGGGTTCTACAATACCTTGAATGATAGCTAAGTGTGATTTGAGCTTCTGGTTGATTTCTAATATTTGAAAAGAATGAGTCGAAGACCCGTTGCGTGACTTGGCGATGTGGGACCAACGTAAGGATCACGTAAATGCGGACGACTCATACGGCCATGTGGATGGAAAAGAGTCATAATTTCAAGCATTATAAATACACACCGTAGTTGCAGCAGGATTTTCTCTCTAACGAATTACCTATCCAGAAAGATTATTGTCTGCAAAATTCTTCCAGAAACGACCAAATTATCAGGGGTTTCACCATCTTCCTGTCTCGAAATATATTCCTAGTCAAACAGCCGCTTTGATATACTACCTTCAGCAGTCCAGTGCAGCGATATTTCTCTCCAAAATCACAAACTACTCTAAAAGGTTGCGGTTGGCTACGACAAATCTAAAACGCCTTTTCGGAACATTCGATTTCCAATATACGGAATAAACTCACGTAAAGGACTTAATTCATTGAAGGTATTGAGACCAGACACCAGAAATTGTGACGGTTCAAGGGCACGAACGAGGTCGAGTGCAGCTTGGGCAAAATGATTGTTTACAAGGAGAGGAAGAGATTCCTAAGGAAAACTCTGACTTAAGCTACTTGCATAATATTCACAACGTGAAACTATTCATAAAGTATGAAAGTCACGTGATCGTTCCCTCACATATGGACCTCCCTTACTCCATCGCTTCTGATTCTTCCACGTCTTGCTCAGCCTGGAGGCGAGCACTTTGCACTTCTTGTTTCGTAGGTCTAGGTTTGTTTTTGTAGCGCTTCTCAAACTCTTTGATGGCTATGTGAGCGTTGACGACGTTGTGCAGTGGCTCCCATGTTGCTTCCTCGAGGCCAAA